>VWZW01002788.1:230784-526271 GCA_013397115.1 Edolisoma coerulescens | reverse complement strand
CGCGCAGCTCCTCCGCGCCCGCGCTAAGTCCGGCCCGGCATCAAAACTCCGGCGAGGATTCCCGAAAAAAAAAAATTAAAAAAAAAAAATAATCCACACACACGCAAAAATAAAAATTGAGATGAAACCCTGGAGGGGAGCGGCAATGACCCAGTAGGCAAAAAAAATATACGGATCCGGCAAGTAAATGGGCACGCAAAGGCAGCTCCTGCCAAGCTTGCAGCTTCGGCTCGATTGTGTATTCCTCTGGCAGCGCCGCGGAGGCAGGCGAGCGCGCACCGAGCAAGGCGCCTCCCACCAAAGCCTAATGGTGGTTTCTTAATGCGCACAAGATAAATAAATGATCCAGGCAAACCCCTCGGGAGGGTGTGTGTTACGGCAAACGGAGCCTAGGAAAGAAAGGAAAGAAAAGAAAAAGAAAAGAGAAAGGGGCGGGGGTGCGGGGTGGAGGCGAAGCTCCCGAAGCCATCCTGTGGTAGCGATCCAATAGCTGGTGCTGCATGTCAGAGAAGACCTGTGCGGGGAGCGGCTCGGGGGGGCGTGTGCGGCGGAGGTGGAGACACCTTCCGAGAGGAGCCCAGCGACGGCCAGGGCTCGGGACAGAGGTTCTCCCACCCTGATGCTATCCGACAGGTATCAAGTGGCAGCATTTTGTCACTCTTGTTTCTAATGGGATTCGCTAAAGTAAAAGAAAAAACAAACCAACAACCCACCACACAGCTGCAACAAAAAGACAGTTCTTTCCGCAGCTGGGGGGGAACTGATGGCACAGCCGCAACGGAGGTTGCCAGACAAGTTTTGATATTTTAACTACTCCGTCTTATTTAGTCTACTCCGAAACTGAACTCCCAAGTTCAGCGTAGTCAACAATGGGTGCTTTCCATTCACTTACTGGACAAACATTTCTCCAGCTAGGGTGGTCACTGAAGGGTTAACAGCAGGTTGCCAAAGGTGGCTTAATCTCCATTTTCAAAATTTTAGAAAATGCTCTATAGAATTATACATGTACAGATTTTTTTAACCCTTTCTTCTGACTTTTTACCTTATTTGTCCTTTTCTGGCATTGATGCATAGGTATCATTTCCTTAGTCCTGTATTTAAGTGTACTGTTATTTCTACAGAATAAATGAACAGAAAAGTTGGAAACAATCTGTGAAATGCATTTATTCTGTATATAAAGAGACAAATAGAGAAAATAAAATATTGCAACTGAAACATGCCTGCTTGATTTTTTTCTCCAGAATGAATGTTAATACCATTTAAATTATCAGTATTACATTAACTAGATATCTAGATTATTGTCACTTCAAGAACTCCATCTGGAGTTTGGCAGCTCCTCTAAGATAGTTCTGTGCTATCAGTCATGAGGAGGATCTGTGGAAGTGCCTTATCAGGTAAGTGTACTATTTAAACACCTCAAAAAATCCCCCCACTTTGGCATTGGAAAACATGTATGAAGGGGTTTCTACTCCTTTGGTGAAGAGGAAAAAAGTTTAGGAGAAAGCACTTAGAAAGAGCCACAAATGGATGTCCAGTAAAGCAAAGAAATGAGAAAGATGGAGAAGTCTTGGGAATCCAGTGAATCATTTTCACTGATTTTATGGAAATCAGGAACCAGGTGCTTTCAGTCGTGAGTGACAGTCCTCACCTTCCTTTCAAACTTGGAATACCTTTGTCCTGCTCTGGGCTTTGTGTTGCCTGTACAAATGTCCTTTAGCTCCTGCCTCTTCCATAACCATACTGCAGTTCACTAAGCCCAGTATGAATCACTCTTTGTCTTCATCCTCAAATAATTTGTGCGTGCTTCTTGGAAGAACAAAAATGTTTCACGATGCTTACAAGACAGGGAGCTTTTATTTTTCTCATGACTATGTCCTGAACTCTTTCAGTGTTTCTCAACTGCACTTTGTCCCTCACTAAGATTTTCAAGCTATCACTTCCTAAATTTTGCAGTGGTTCTAATGGAAGACATCAGGATGTGATACCATTAAGATCACTCAAGTGTAGCCATTTCATCGTTTAATATTGAAGGACTTCCTGTATTATGAGTAAAGATTTTCAGGCTTCTTTTCTTACAATTTCCCATTCTTATCGAGGGTTGACAAACTATTCTTGGAATTGATTATGGAATGTTTTCAATGTGCCTTACTTAAGAGAATTACTTAAAAACAGGCATTACCCTGATATGTTAATTAAGATCTTACCATAGACAATTAGCCTCTTGAAGAAAGTTCTTTGGTCTAAGAATATGAAATGGATCTTGATGCAAGAAGCTTCCCTTAACCTCATAGTAAATGAAAATGTATTTCAAATAGGTTATCCTACAGTTAAAAAAAAAAGTCTAGACAGACACCTAAATGAAGGCAATACACGGAAATGTCTTCCTGTAATAACTTAGTCATGAGTTAGAATGTTATGATGTATACAAAAACACAGTCTCTGAATGCTTTTAGATTATTTCTCTGTCCTTAAAAATTAATCTTCAAATCATAATCAGTTTCTCAAATCAGCCCACTCTTGTTAAACTGAATCTGTTCCATGCATTAATTCTAATTTACGTAGGTATTCGGTAGCTCTCACTTGCATTTCTTCCTACTCATTTTGTATGATAGCCCAACTCCTTTACTTTTTCTGGAAATATATTTATCACGATCAGAAAACAATATGTAATTTATTTTTCTTGACTTTTCTTCATAATATGCAAAGAAATCTGTAGTATCTCCTTGAGGACATCTGTGACTGGAACAGATTAAAATTGTTTACCTATGATGGAGTCAGAAGTGGTATTTTCTTAAGGACTGGTGTGACACAGTATATAACAGATATGCCATTTATGCATGGATCACTTTGTCTCAGGGGGTTACACTCTGGCTGTCAGCAGCTATGGCCCAGCTCTTGGTTGTCTTACAAGGGTGCTGTTCCTGGCTGGCTTCACACATGCCTATAAGCCATTATTTCAAATAATGAAATATAATAGGTGAGTTAAGGGAGTTAGATTATTGTTTAACTGTTATCATGGAATTGGACCCAGAAACCTCAGGATAACTATCCTCAGAAGAGCCAACAAAAGAAGAAATTCAAATTAGGAAAATCAGGGTCATGAAATGGAGTTATGTCCATTTCAGCATGTAAACAATATGCATGTGGGATGACTGTACCCCAATCCCACACTGTTGAAAAGCCTTACTTCCCTCCCCAGCTTTACAAAACACTGAAGACATTCCTTGTTATCTCATTTAAATATCATCTGATGCTTAGAGCAACAAAACCATCACAGTTACTTTGCTTTATGGTGTAATCAGCCACTGAGAACACAGACAGTCTTGAATTTGTGAGTTGCTCCAGCACCCACCTCGCCTGCTGTGTTCTGGTACTTCAGCAGTTGGATGTGGCGAACAAAACAGAATTTCCCAAAGGATGCCTGAATTGGGGCTGGTTGTATAAATAGGTGTTACGCTGCCTCCCAAACTAGGGCATTAGAATATTCTTTGCTTAATTCTTCCTCTTAGCTTTCATTCCCAGCTCAGCTACATCATACACATCTCTAGTGGTCAGCTCACCGGCGGGGAAAACCTTGCTTTCGTCTGAGGCCAGTGTGTAACTGTATTCCCTCTTCCACGTGCAATGCACGGAGAGCGTTCCACTGATCCCGCTAAGCAGCGCTCAGAACCCCAGCGCTCTTCCCCACGCCGATTGCTAAAATAGCCATTACGCAAGGCAGACCAAGCTTTGCTCAGCTCACACGTCGTCAGGGGACTTGGGCTGGGTACCTGCTTGTAATGTGGTACCTAAAGTATTCCTCTCTGTGTTCTTACACAGGGTGTTGTGAGTTCTCCTGGCACCCAGGTGCAACAAGTGAGAAATGCGCTGCCGAGCTCCACAGCACAGCAGCCATTTGAGACGTGAGCAGGCTGCTCCTTTGCATTTTGTCAGCCTCAGACGGGTGTAAGATGAGTGACACTTAATTTCTGGTAAGGAGAAGAGCCTGCTCTCCATCACTGCGATATAAACTCTGAATAACAATTCCATGGCTGAATTAATTGGATAAAATACACCTATCCTTTCACACAGTGCAAGTATGCTGGTTCCTCCTCACCAGTCCTCAGCCTTAGGCTACTCAAGTCATGTGTAGCCAATTTGCAAATGCCAGGGCTGCCACTAAATACTTAGAATATTTAGAATTGAGTGTGCACCAATGAATAGATACAATTCAAATATTTATCTTGGCATGGTTTGTAATGATGAAATGAAATATGAGGTGATATTAACAAAAAATCCCACACCCCAAATCCTACAAAACATGTTTCAGTCAGGAAATATTAGTAAGCTGGATACTTTCCTTGGAGGAGGAATTTATTGCTATATAACTGAAATCCTAAGTGCCTGACTCACTTTTTATCAGCCCAAATTTTCAATATTCTCTGCTTCTAGCTGACCATACATTCTAAGGATTTCAGTGGGATAAATTCGGTTTGGAAAGTACTTTTTAAATTCTGATTTTAGTGGTATTGTATCAGTCCCTTAAGAACACACTTAATAATGATTTCAGACTGAGAAATATAGTGACTACTTTTAACAATGCCCTTGTGACATACTGAAGCCACTGCAGCATAAGAGAAATTAATATATTATTCTTCAAGCCTTTGTAACCCCTGAGATTTTTATCAGGAACATTAATTTAGGATGCCAGAGAAAGAAATAATTGAAAGCAAACATGAAAATGCCATCAAAAGGGCTTGCTCCAAAGCGTGATGAAGTCAGCAGAAATCTCTCAGTATACTGCACTCTATCTTGGACTAAGCCCTAAATCAAAATTCAAATCTTTCCAAGATCTGTGATAAAATGCTGACAACAGCAAGTGGGAAAGCCTATGAAGCAAACAGTCATTAACAGACAAGAGAGTTAAAATTATTTACTATTATGACTTATTTCCAAACATTTCTTGAAAATCTGCATTTTCCATCCCAATAAGGACACCTGATCCCACTTAGTAAAAAAGTGAATATATATCATATTTCAGGCTTTGTGGTCTTTCTTTTTTCAGTTCAACATTGTTTGCTGTCCCATGTCACTTCTGCCCAGTGCAGAGAACACTGCTGCTACGTGTTATTTGCTGGATATTTTGGATGTCAGATTCCTACAGCTGAAGAGGTTCAGTAGCTTTGCAGGTACCTCTTCAAAGCTGCCCTAAATGTCCAGAACAGCAACAGGCAGAAAAAGCCAAGGGGAGCAATCTCTGTATCCTTCCACATAAAACAAAGGGAGTTCATTCTGTCAAACTTCATGGAAGTAATTTTGTGTCATCCATCGTTACAGTTATATTTGAATGACCCTTTGAAGTAGAAAAAGCCCACAGGATCTCATAATTCTCATAGCTTAATCAGGAAGAAAAGCTGGATCTTTCATCTTTAAAGCTTTGAGATATCCATGAAATCATTCAAATTTTCCAAGCACTTCAACTCTTTGTGGATTTCAACTATGAAGGAAAAACATGGGGTTTTTTCCTTCAACAGAGGAGTCAGAATAAACTTTTTTCTTAGTGCCCCTGTGTAACTCTGAGGAACTTTTCTGTAACTAGCTACACCAGCATAAAGAGTTACGGAAAATAAATCAGATGAGAATCCTGGATTTATCACTGCTGTGCATTTATGAATGTACTTATGCATGAGTTACGTATGCATGAATAAGGCTATGGGACCTGATAAGGTGCCCCCAGAGTCCTGAGGAAATTGGCTGGCATAGCTGCCAAGCCACTCTCCATGATATTTGAAAAATCACAGCAGTCAGGTGAAGTTCCTGGTGACTGGGGAAGTGGAAACTTTGCATCCGTTTTTAAAAAGGGTAAAAAGGACCCTGGGAACTACTGTCCTGCCAGCCTCACCTCTGTGCCTGAGAAAGTCATGGAACAGATCCTCCCAGAAGTTATGCCAAGGCACATGGACAGGGAAGTGGTCCAGGACAGCTTCACCAAGGGCAAGCCTGCCCCGAAGATGAGGAATGGACCGGACCCTCTGTCCTGTGAGGAAAGGCTGAGGGAGCGGTTCAGTCTGGAGAAGGCTCCGGGGAGACCTCATTGCAGCCCTTCAGCGCTTAAGATGGGCTTATGCAAAAGATGGGAACAGACATTTTAGCAGGGCCTGCCGTGACAGGACAAGGGGGAATGGTTTTAAACCAAAAGAGAGTAGCTTTAGACTGGACCTAAGGAAGAAATTTTTTACATTGAGGATGGTGAGGCACTGGAACAGGTTTCCCAGAGAGATGTGGGATGCCTCATCCCTGGAACAGGTGAAGCTGGATGGGGCTCTGAGCAACCTGGTCTAGTTGAAGATGTCCCTGCTCACTGCAGGGAAATTGGCATAAATGACCTTTAAATGTCCCTTCCAACGCAAACTATTCTATGATTCTGTGATTTTAATTTAACTACATGAGGCGAGACACTAGGGGTGGGACAATAAGAAGTAAAACAATGCCCAGAGCAAGACAGCTGCTGAATAAATATTTCAAAGAGAACAACTGATGGAAAATTAATTGATAAATATCTGTATTTGAAGCTGTGATTAAAAAAAATAAAAAAAAAATAAAGAATATATTCTGGAAATTTAAGGATTTTGAAATCTACAGAGTTATCAACAGCCGAACTTGCAACCTCACCAGGTTGAAAAGGAGACTTTTTTTAAAAAGAACTAGGATTCAACCTTAAACACTAATTAAGTGCCAATGTACAAGTCTATCCTTCCACTTATGGACACTGTGTGTGTTAACATTTATTTGTCCAATGGAAAACTAGAGATGCATTTGGTAACCTAAAATCCCAGTCAGTAATTCTGAATCATAGTACTCTATTTCTTTGTATGCACTATGACTACATTGATGCACAGCCTTTGTCATGTTATTCTCTACAGCTCAATAATCAGGGATTTAATTTTTAATAAGCAATATCATACCAGTAACAATATACCTTGCCTACTCTGATGTTTTAATAATGGTAAGCATGATAAACAAGGAGATATAAGGTTTATTGAAAGAGTTTGTTTTCTTCTGCCTTTTTTTTTTTGTCTTTTTTTTTTTTACCAGACCAGCTGAGCTAGTTGGCCAAAGAAAACAAGCTTTCAGTCACACAAGGCTTTATTTTAAACTCTTTCTTCGTCTACAAAATTACATTTCTAATGTCACTAACAGATCTAGAGGGAGAGCAGCAAAGCTTTTAGAAATATCTTTGTATGTATGCATGTATGTATACAAATGTAGACACGTACAGGTGTGTAAGTGTAGATCTATATTTGAGACGGAAGATGTTAAAGCTGTGGAGCAAACAGAATATGTCCCTTGGCTGTGGAACAAAGCTCAGTGACTTTGTCCCATTTGGTCCAAAGCAGACACCAATCAGCTACTGAGAGATTCAACAGCTCAGATTTGCATACAAATATACATATGCAAATATTTCTGTGTTTAGAAGAAACAAAATGCAGAACCACTTTATTGAGTCATATTTTAAGATTGAATTAAACATCCATGGCCCACCAGGAGATTCTGGCAGTCAGAAATTGAATCATAGCTCTCACCATCAGCTGGGATGCATGGAGGAATCCGAAACAAGACAGCTATTAAATGGGTTCTTTTGAGAACAAAATCATGTAAGCTCCCAATGTCAAATTGGGACCAGAATTTTCGTATCTCTCTTCTGTGTAAAGGGAAGATTTTTATTTAAAACAACTGTCATCAAAGGCTAAGTGCCTAAACTCCATACGCTGCTCAGCTACTCATTTGTTCTACACAGCCATTCACATTTCCCTTCATCTCTTTTGGGAAACTGAACCTTTTTAAGGGGAAACCTCTCTGGTCAGTCAATCTCTCTATTATCAGAGAATCAAGCTCAGCAGAATGGTAAATCTGTACTCAGAGGTCAGAAATTAAGATTTCAACATTTGTAGCTCCCTGATCATCCAAACCTGTGGTCATGGAATTGAGTGTGTCCCCAAGGTCTGTCATAAGCTGCTCTCAACTGCTATTTCTTCACTGCCTATATTTCTACCCTAGAATGTTAATACAGCATAACAACATCCACAATGCAACAAAATATTGTTCAAACCGGAGTGCTTTAAATCTTCATTTTCCCTGTTTATCTGGACATCTTCTATAAAGCATCTGTGTCAAAAGTGCTGCAGATCATCTGCTTCCATAAAAATCATCAGCCAATTGCATGAATTCTATGTAAACCTAACTTGCACAAGTTGAGGTGCCTGAAAGAAAGGTTTAGCTTAGTTCCTATAATTTTAAAAGTCTACATGTAATTTCCACCCTCCCTCTGAAGACAAGGAAAGATCAGCTTATAGATTTCATTACTTCCACACTCTTTAGGATATGTCCTAGAATCAGATGTTCTAGACAGAGCTCTCAAATTCAGCCTCCACTCCTCAGCCCTGCTCTGCAACAAGCCAAGCTGCACTGACATCTACAAGAAATTTTCCCAAGCAGCTGGTGACAAACAGCTTTCTAATAGAAAATTGCCCCTAAAAATAAATATGCTGCATCAATAAATTCAAAAGTATCCGTAGGCTTGTACACAAAGCACAGAAAATCTCTAACCTTTGGTCTCAGAAAACCTACTGCATCTCACAAACACAGGGATATCCTAGTTTTTGTAAATTTATCTTTCAGAGTCACTGTCTTCATTCTTTGGTTTTGCACAAACTGTCCTTAAATACTGAGCTGTCTTTCTCTTCTACAATGAGGAAGATTTTAATGATTAAGAATCCTTTTGATAAAGCACAGATGCAATTTTAATTACTTCCCCACCATGGTCCCACCATTAAGTCTTAGGAGGTAACACACAAAAGGGTGTCTGGCCTCTGGTCCTTGCTTTATCTCCTACTTGTTCGTCCTAAAAGCTTCTTTTGATTGAGTGAGAAAAAAAATCAGGCAGGCAAACATATTCATATAGCTGCACACAGTCTGAGTCCCTCCACAGCACATTGCTTACACACAAATGAGATAAAAATTACTTCTAAGATGAAAAGCACTTTTCATCTTGAGATCCCATTTCCTATCACATAGAACTTTCAAAAAATATGTTACTTTTGAGATATATGCAATTTCAATGCTAGCAATGCCAGCTAAAGTGGGAACTTTGAAAGAAATGTTAAGCTCAATCAATTTGATCATTAAAGTTATGCAAATGGAAAAACACATTCTATCCTTTTAAACTTTGCTACATTTTAGTTGCAGTTGTGAGATTCAAGAAGGGAGGATGGCATTTAAATGTCAGAAACCTGACAGCATCTTAGGGTGAAATCCAGTCCCAGCTGTGGTCAATAGCAGAGCTTCTCTGTGTTTCAACAAGAACATGATTTTGCTCACAATCTTCACAGAGCAGCTGAGAACTGGCTCAAGTTTAAATGTGAAGCTGTAGAGATTACTTGTCTGTAGGAGCAGGCAGCAGATTTCACTGCGTACTACCAGCTCAGGAAGTTCCAAAGCAAAATGTGCCAAACCAGAACAGTGCTAGTAGGACAGGCTTGTACTGCACATCACATGATGTCACTGTTTTTACATGTTGGTGGCTCTCGCTGTCCTGCAACACAAGTGCCGTGTTCCTTGTCATGAGAGCGTGGTGCTGCAGCAGTGTCCTCCAAGAGGTTTGTCTCTGAGGCTGCTGCTGTTCAGCAGCTGCCATTATCTATCCATTTCAAATATATGAAGAATAAGTTGTATAAATAGTGAGGAAGCTCTTCAGGAGGTGCTTAGGACCTGTGCTGGAAGACATCCCCCATAAAGCCAGCAGAAGTGTTCTGCCTAAGCAGAGTACTTCCCTGAGTTAGGGCATGAGGGGTTCCTTCCCTGTGACATTCCAGGTCTTTACTTACTGAAGCAAAAAGATTTTTAATTAGAAATTGGTTTTTTTATTAAAAGCCAGTAAGATAGAGAGAATCACCGTTTGATGAAATACATTCCTCTTGTCCTATCATCTTTCTTATTCCAATAAGATTTTTTGTTTGGCAGTTACTCTGTCTACTTTATTTTTAAAAACCTACATAAGCAAACAAAAACAACCAAAAACCCCCCTGTTTTGAAGTAATTATAAACAGAAAAATTTTGAAGAACATAAATTTGAAATCATTGCTCAAAAATATGACCTGTGGCAGTGCAGTAATTTAGCCTCATGTTTTATACTGAGTCTATTGAATTAAAGAGATCTTTCTTATTAGTATAGAATATTATATATTCTTATTATCAAGCTTCTATGAAGTTTGCAATTTGGTCAAGTCAATCAGATAAAAGTCATATCGACTGTAAGATCCAAATGTTGACATGCCCATACAATTTGAATTACCTGTTAGCTCACAAGTGGCCATGCTCACTATTTTTATAAAATAACAAGAGACTTAGATTGCTCAATTTTAAATGTTAAGTCCTCATCTCTCTGAGAATCCTGAGAAACACTGGGAAGATAAATCTCAAGCCAAGGTAGCTGGAAACCAAAACCAACCAGAAAGACAGAGAATTCTTTTGGGGTTTTTTGGTGGTACTTTTTTAAGAGCAGATAAAAACTAAGAGCAAGAGAAATTGCCATCTCTTTTTTTTTTTTTCCCTGAAGCTATGCAGGTCAGTTGTTATATTAAAATACCATACAATATACTCAGGTATAAAGAGCTTGCATTTTTATTCTAATTTGTTTTCCTTCAGGTTCAGAATTACCAGCAAAGTAAATTGCTCTAATTGCAATGCTTTGCATACAAACAGTGATTACAGCTTAGTGGATTGTTAGGACACGACACTGCACAAGTTATTAGATCAAACTGAGAGAAGCCTACACCACACCAATTTTTAAAATGTAGATCAAGCAAGTTAAGCTCTCTCAGAAAATCTAAATATTTATGACCAGAAAATTATGGGTGTCAACCTGCCAGGCACATTACATGATCCCTGATTCAGAACTATGAAATAATCGTAGGGAAAAGCGGCCACAATATAGGATGTCATTAAAACCGAAAAGCAGCAAAATCAATTTTAATTAGATCCCAAGAAATGAATATGTAGAGACCCAAAACCTTTCTTCAATATATTAATATAGTTTTTTTACTTGGTTGGTTTTATGGAATTCATCAAAGGGATGCTGAGTGACTGAAAAGGTGCACATGAAAGCACTGAGAGAGTGAATTGCATACAGAGATATTTCTACATTTCCAGATATTTATTTTTATTCTAATGAATTCTCTCATAGAGAATGCAAATATCTGGAGGACAGCACAGCTCTCTAAGGCTGTGCATTCAGAATGAAGTATTTCAACCTACTACTTATGGCCAAATTATAATTGTCCATAAGAAAACAAAATTGGCCACTTCATGTACTAGAAATTGTCATTTTTTAACTTCTACTTAGATTCTACTTACAATGGATATATTGGATAGTATTTTACAGATTAGTAGTATTACAGCAGAAGTTACCTGAGTTCTGGCCCATTATTTAAATCCAAGCACCATTTTTCTAAAACTAAATTACAGTGTATGTTTCCTAAAGTGCAGATCACAAATCTAGCTAGTGGCAGAGATTTTAATGGGCATGCTTATTTTTTTTTCCTCTGAAGTTTGAATTTCTGGTTCATAGTAAAAAAAAAATGCTATTCTGTTTTTATGTGCCAGTGATGAAAGGATAATGGATTAGGTCAGGCACAGTCAGTTTATGGAGGTGTGGGTGAGGCGATGAGACAAGCAATCTCCTCCACCACTTTTGCATTTCTTGTATCCTGCAAAGCAGTTTAGACTTAAATATTTCCTAGTTTGTAAACTACAGTTATTATACTCTGTGCTTTGTTCATATGCTGTTATCTTCATTTATTAATAATTCCTGACAGTAATAAAAGACTCCAGGGTGTTAACACGAAAAGCTTGAAGCGAGATGTAGCTGCAAATCACCTTAAATGCTTTCCAACAGTCACACCTCTCCTGCCAAGCTCTGTTCCACCACACAGCTGCAGCCTGCATGCTCCTATGAACCACTCATACTACATGTCTGGCTCAAGGCAAGGAAGCCTGCATATGTAACATTTTGGTGGCTGTACAGCTCTTGGAAAACTCAGGTCTCCAACAGCATTGTAGAATGCACATTGCGTTTTAAGGAAAGGTGGAAACAAGTGTATGGAACTACTGCATTTTGGCACAGGTAATGTTTTTTTTAAAAAAAAAGACAAACTGCAATATTCTCTCACCATCTGGTACATAAAATGGTAGTTCTTTCCTGTAAAAATGATGGTGTTGGAACTGTAATACCTAGTCAACCAAATCTCAGCCTTCAGCTGAGTTAAATCAGTCTTTCTGCACTGGTTGTATGACATACTAACCCTACAAGCAGTGCTGTTGACAAATACATCATATGTGCTCTGAGGAATGCAACTGAAACAAAAGACAAATGAAACTGTGACATTTTGAGGACAAGAATAAATTTTATAATGAATATTTGTTAAAATATTATCCCATTGGTTTATGTAGGTCAGCTGATTTTTTCTTCAAAGAAAAAGTAAATTTGTGGATTAATCAGGATTTCAGTGGTCCTCTGTGCCAATGACATGAGAATCCTCCTCATCAAAGCTCACAGGTGTGCTGTTAATATGCCCACAAAATATGATGTGAATGTGTCCATACATCTCAATGGCAGACACAGGAGACCAGGATCCCCACTTAGCAGAGGGAGGTTTTAGCTATTACAGAGGGCCAGCAATCAGTAGAAAACAAAAATTAAATGAAAACAGCCTAATGATAGAAGAATACTCTGAAAGACAGTAGCTGATATTACAAAATTGATCTCTTGGCTTGCACAGTAGACTGATACTCTAAAATAAAAAAAGACATAGGTAGGACAAAAAGTTGACAAAAGATTTTGAGTCTCCTGTTCTTTCATAGTTTACTTTTGACACCATGTGGCTAAATTTATGATTAATAACACTTTTTCCTTTTTTTTTTTTTTTAATTTAACCTTATGCTGAAAAGCCTCTGATGATAGTGGTAAATGAGAAGTCTTTCTTTGGCAAACAGCAAAACTGAAAAACAGGGCTGCAGAAACTCTTATTTTTTACAACCTAACATGAGTTTGGAAAAACCCAGATGAGGTGCCTTTCCTAGTAACATGTAACAGTCTGGTAAGTGGTAGCATCAGGTGCCAGAACACAGAAAAGTCTGTCCCAGTACATACTACTTGAGGAGCTGTGGTGGGCTTCACATCAGAAATCCTGTCACAGACATGTAGAGTATTAGTGCAGTGCTGTTTGTAGAATAATTCCAGGGCTGGGCAGTGACTAGAATGTAACATGGAAACAGTTTTCTTGATTTCATTGTAATTGGTCCCAGGCTTAGAATAAAACTCAAGCTTATGTACTTAATTTACCTAATTGCCTTGCTGTATGAGGCCTCTGTACTTAAATTGTTAGCATATCATCCTGGCAGGCTGTAAACTATGGTTTTATATCAGCAAATAAATGTAAAAGTATTGATGTACAGCCTGCCACTGCGGGACATTGTGTAATTTACACCTCCATTACGCAGCCACAAACACATAGATCCATATCTTCCTGAGCAGCTCTATCCAAGCTGTCTAGATTTTAGCCAGTGCTAGCCATTTATTCTTAAATCACTTGTGCTAGCATTGTGTTAACACACTAAGAAGACATGTTTGACAGAGCAATCCTAAAAGTCATCTAACTGTATCTCATATGCAGGTTGCATCTAACACTCAAGGAATTTATTTGGCAGAAATTCAGACTCTTAAGAAGGCATTTACTGTTTCTCTTTTCCCTTTTTCCTTTCCATATTTTTTGGTTGGTTGGCTGTTTTTTACGTGTCTGGCCTGCAGCACGTGCTGCAAAACAGACTAATTACTTTCTAGGACACTTGGTGGATACAGTCCAACCAAGAACCATTCATAGGGTTTGTTTAACCATTTTGCAAAAGATGGTACAAATGTAAAATTTCCTGTTGCTATTTGATTGAGAAGCTTACACTTGGTCATTGTGTGTCTGCAATTGCACATCCCTAAGATGATCCACTCAGAATTAACCCTTTCCCCCCTCCAATGTCACTCCTACTCCTAAAACAGGCTTTTAACAGAAAGTCTCAAATGAATAAGTGAATGACAGTGAATTCAGATGATGAACAAACAAAAAGGATAACCTGGAAAAACCATTATTTGTCCTGAAGAGAATGAAAGTTTCAACTTTGAATTAAAATTGGAAAGTACACTTCATTCTAAAGGAGGAGTTTTTGCTAGTTCTAATACAGTATAATTTCATTCTCTGGTAAGACCTTTTACTTCCAGGCCTGCTCACAGTTTCCCTGCAGTGGCTCTGCGACAGTCACTTCCCAGCTTTAACTTTGAGATTTTCTGTCTCCAGGCAACTTCATTAACATGGCCAGGCCTGTCACACAAGCCAACCCAAGGCGTGGTGTCCTCCACAGAGCTTAACCCACTGGCAGAAATATTGCAGAATTCAGTTTACAGTTCAGTTCTCTGATGGCTCCCACATTTCCTGTGTCCCGGGGCCTTGCTGCATGGAAAGGGCAAATCCCTCCCTGCTCCTGGCTGTCCTGGCAATGGAGTGTCCAGCAGGGCCAGGACAGGGCTGGTCCCCTTGGACCCGGCACTGCTGAGGCCACAGCTCAAATCCTCTCTTCAGCTTTGGGCCCCTCACTGCAGAGGGGGCAATGAAGCTGAGGAGGGTCTGCAGCAAGTCTTATGTGGAATGGCTGAGGGAGCTGGGGGGGGTTAGCCTGGAGAAAAGGAGGCTCCGGGGTCACCTTGTCACTCTCTACAGCTCCCTGAAAGGAGGTTGCAGCCAGGTGGGGAGTGGACTCTTCTCCCAGATAACAAGGGAAAATGGTCTTAAGTCATGACAGGGGACTTTTAGATTGGATATCAGGAAAAAATTCTTCAGTGAAAGAGTGGTCAGGCACTGGAACAGGCTGCCCAGGGAACTGGTGGAGTTACCAGCCCTGGAGGCATTTAAAAGACATGTAGATGTGGTACTTTGGGATATGGTTTAGTGGTGGACTCAGCAGTGTAAGGTTAGTTATTGGACTCAAGGATCTTCTGTTTCTACAACTTTTCATTTTGCTTGCAAGGCCAAGAAGGCCTCAAGATGAAACTGCATTGCACACAAATTTCTTCTGCACAAGCAGTAGTCTGTCTTGGCTAGACCTTCAGGCTTTTCTTTGACATGAATAATTATTGAGAGTTTATTTACTAGAACAATATTGGAACCTTTTTTAGGACACTGCTCTCCAGTCACCAAGTGAATCAGAACAACATTACTGCAGGTAATAAAATATATTACTGCATTTCATAAAATTCACAGACCCTTTTCCACTCAGCTTTATACAAAACTAGGACTCATTCAGTGGGTTTTCTTTCTTTTTTTTTTTTTTTTTACACTTGCTATGCTTCTTTTCAGGACTATAATAGGTCACAGAGTTTGGGAACCTCTTAACTACTATTCTTGCTTGGTCATAGAAAGGACAGCAATAGTCTAAATCCATGAATAATTGTCTTTTTCAGAAAAATGAGATATGAGAGTGAACGTAATTTCAGTATCACTTCAGCAGGACAGGATCCAGCCTTAAACGTTCTAGTCACTAATTTCTGCTTTGCTGACATGATTATTACCTAAATGTGGGAGAAAGCCACAAAATTTTTATACAACGTGGGTGTTTTCACCTGCTACATGTAAGAAAAAAAAAAGCCCACAGCTTGAAGCACATCAGAGTAGCAATGGTAATTAGGTATTGGCATATCATCCAAGAAAGAAAAAAAAAAGAGCTTGAAAAATGATACAGCTTAATAATGGTTTAGTATCCTAGAGCTACGCAAAAAGTTCTCAAAGTACATTGTGAATGAAGAACAATTGTGATTCTTACAAGGGATAACCAGTAAGAAACAGAGGGAACAAGAACAGATTATCCCATTTAAGTCTGTGTAAGGAATATGATCACACATCTGTATGCAGGCCTTCAAGCAGTCAGATAGATTTCCACAAATACCAATTGCCGTATCACACATGGCACCTTCCAGTAGAAGTTATAGCTTTTAATCTCATCTAAACTATACCTGCAGTGACAGCATCTACCAGGAAATTTGTACTGAACAGAAATGAGAGAATATTGCTTTCTGAATCCATTTAAGACCCCAAAACATTCTGGACCAAATTTTTCATTGAAAGTCCTTTACTATTCTAAATTTTTTGCAAGCAGTTTTTCCTATGTTTTGTAGTCAATGCTCCCAAAATGTAATGCAACCATGTTATTAATTGTGATCAGAACCAGTAAAGCATTCCAGACAGATGAAGTGCTTCTAAAATCTCAGAAGACGGCAGCAACCACCGGCATTTATATATTTGGTTTCTGAAATGAACTGACAATTCATCTGACAGAAAAATTAGTGTAGACCAAATTGGAATACACGTATTCACCTGGAAATCTGAAGAGATCAGGAACACATTTAGAACAGTTTGTACAGCTGAGACTGTCTCATGTTCATCAGAGTCAATGACAAACACTAAAGGGGTCAGCTGGAGCTGAGCAGAGCTTAGACCAGGCACACCAGCAGGCAGCAGGCTTCTGCTTGTTCCTATTCTTAGAGCCAGCTGCTCTGAGCTACCTCACTTGCAGCCTTATAGATATTTTTGGAGCCTGGAATTTCCAGCCTTTTAGTTTCTGTGTTCAAGAACAACCTCCCAGACAAGCTCGCCCTACAATTCTAATTGGACCTGGTAGAAAATGTAAAGATTTGAGAGTTTGTTTCAAATTGGAAGGCAACCAAATTTTGGAAAGCTTCCTTAAAATGGAGTTGCCTTTTTTTCTACCCAGATTGAAATGTTGCATGACATGTTAAAGAGAAGTATTGAATTTGCCCTCCTGAGCACAATTTTTTATTCATTAGGTACTTTTCCCCTTGTTCAACAAAAATGATTTCCAGATTAGGCCATTATATAAGTATATTTCATACATGGATAAAATTGCTCTTTGCTTCACTCTCCTTGATACTTCTCTGTACAAAGGCACAGGGAGTCAGCCAAGCAGGAGTTCGCATTCTGCAGCTGAATTACGTTACAACAACACAGATGGAACTTTAGATGTAAAGCCATATTTTTAGCCAAAGCACAGTTGAAGCGATGTCATCTGATGCAGTTGGAGACATATAGAGGCACTCACTCACAGTAATGCACATTTATCACTTTTAGTGAATGGCTGATACACAGCACCCTGCATACCCTCTTTCAGAAGGGCAATAATTTAAAATATGCTTTTTTCCTTTAACAGGAAAGAATGGAGCATTCCATTCCCATATGTGGCCTGATCCTTGTGCTTCATTTGGCTAACACTCAAGCTGTTCCTGCAGGTTTCGCTCTGCGAGCACCCGTGTGTGAAAACTGCTCTTTTCATGGGCACTTGTGTAATTGCCCCAGGGTGAAACCTTTGGTCATTTCTCTCAGAGAAAGCAGATATTCATTGAAAGAATTGTGAAATGCCACCTCCAGAGCACAGGTGTGAATTTCCATACATTTGCAACTGTCAGAGGGAATGCTCAATGTCTTCATGGTAACATGATCATTTCCAACGGCAAAATCCCCTCATTTCAAGAAGGATCTGAGCTGGAATCAGAACCATTTACCTTTATCACAATGTATTGCTGTGATGTTTCTCTGGTATGAGAGGTTTCATTATTTCTGGCACATTGCATATCTGATCTTAAAAATCAGAAAAAAAAATCTTATTAAAATAGGAATTTGAAAGCACTGCAAGCATTTGGAATTTAAAAGAACTAAGAAAGGCAGAGGATTTACTGCAGTTCTCTGAAATTCACAGTTCTCAGTTCCTGAACTTTGATGTGCCATACAGACACATCTGTGAGGTGCTGGACAAAAACTTTCTGGAAGGATGAATATAAACCCCTCCAACAATTTGATCAAATAATAGCTTATAAATATATATAAGGGCAGCAGCAGCCCCTTGTCAATATAGGTTGTCACTGGTTTTAGAAGAGTGAGCTGTTGGAACCATCTCTTCAGCAAGTCCTTCCCCAGTAAAGAATATTACTGTTACAGCTCTGTGAAGAGCAAAGGAAAATCTAAAAAGTCTGTTCAGTTTTGGAGACCTTGGAGCCTCTTCTTGAAAAATGCTGAATTTTGTAGTGCTTTATATTTCTGGTAAACAGGATGCAGATCTTGGCAACAGGTTAGGGAGCACCATTCCTAGTAAATGAAACAAAGAGAGAAAAAGGCAAGGAAGGAGCATGGGAAGGAACAGGCTTCTTCCTAGAAAGCCTGTTGCTGTTAGTCAGGAAGGAAAAGATGCCATGGAATGGCCAAAGGACTGCTGCTTTTAACCTTAAGGATGATAAGCAGCCATCACAAGCTAGTCGGTGTTTTCTGAGGCACTTCATCTTTAGAGATGAAAACATGTATTTTTTTTCTCTGCAAAGTTTTGTACTTCGTAGTAGGAAGTCTCCAATAGTATTTATAAACTGTTACAGTAAAGAAAGTCAGCAACAGCTTTTTGAAGGCTGTTTTTCTTGCCTTCCTCCCCAGTGGGAAAACAGAAATGGGCAGATAGCAGCCACACGAGACTGGAGAGTGTGGGTGGATGGTCAGGGTACAGAATGTTGGATTACTCAGCAGTTTAGTTGGCTCTGGTATGTACCCATGACTATGTCTTGAGTCCTCCCCAGAAAAAGCATTTAATTCATCTCAGAAAGGCAAAAAAGTTAATTATTGAATAAATGATAGAGCCCCACCTACTGTGGTTTTATGCATACATTTCTAGATACACACATACACTTAATGCAAATGTAATTCATTAGTGCATGCATGGGCGTTTCTGTTCTAGGAGCCCTAATTATGGATTATAATCCCACCATGGGTGTGTTTTGCACACACACAACTGCGTATCTTGCAGTTAAAATCTAGAAATACAGGTGGATTTCTTTCCATCCTTCTTGTGAATCAGGCCTCCCTGCTTCATATGAGCATACACACATATAAAAAGCTCCCCAGGGAAAGGTCAAAAATTTTCAAAAAGCTTTGGTCAGCAGTTGACAGAATGAATGTTCATTTCATCAATAACAATGGTATTGGAGATCACAGAGATTCCATCACCCGTCACCATCCTTACCAGATTATCTGGCATATTTTCCACCCAGACTCTCTCTGCTCACGTGTAAAGGAAAGAAAGTATCCCAGCAATGTGAACATCCCTTGAGGTGGCAAAAGTTTTGTTGTTCAAGCAGAATTGTCTAAATGCAAGGTGCATGGAAGATGAGGGTTGCATTATTCTCGTTTTAAGGAAACTGAACCACAGGACACTGGGAGTGAGGGAAGGACACTGGGAGTGAGGGAAGTGCCATCCAGACAATTAAATGTCTTCTCCAGCCCACCACCTCTCCAACACATTCCCTGCTCATAAATGATGCAGCACAGAAGTTGAGTCCCAGCATGCATATGGCTTTTAAAAAGGCCTGTTTCACCTGTCTCCTTGTCATTTGCTGTGCTGTTACTTTAGTTTCCAGTGAACTGAAATTCCCATTGCAAAGGGAATTCTTAAAAGAACTTTTCTGAAGTCCCCTGTCTACAGTATTTTGAAAACACCAAAATCTGTTCTTGTAACCTGCAGCAATCATAAATTGGCATCACATTTTGCAGGTAATGTCTTGTTTTTCAAATGTTACCAGTTACTACAAGTTCACGGACTGGCGTGATTTTAAAATAGCAGAATTGTGTCAAAACTACAAGGTAAAAAGACCTTGTGGAAGGGAAGTGAATTGAAATAAGTAATAAAATGTGACAGCTGGACAAAAGGACTGATTCATTTATCACACTGAGACTGGCAACAAGCTTCAAAACCCTGTTGTTAGCTGGCAGCAATTGTTCTGTTCTGTTGGTTTGATAGGTGATAAGCCAAAAAGGTGGAAGGAAACCCTCCATATTAAGCAACACTTATTTCCACAATTTAATGATAGTGTTTTTGATAATAATTTTAGGCAAAGCTCTCCAAAACATGGTTGTCAGTATCTTAATAAAACTAAAGAGAAATTAATATTTAATGTTTTCTTTGAATATTAGCTTCTTCAAAGGAAGTATACACATTTCTCTAACCTCAGATTTTGCCCCTTATATTTTCAGCTGTAACATTTGCTTGTAGTAGCTGATGTGGTTTTACTTGCCCCCCTCAAAAATACTAAAGCATTTGAAACTGGCCAAGTGAAGGACGTGGTCATAAGTATTGATTGCTTCTTGTTTAAGTTATACAACATTTTTTATTACAGGACACTGAAATGATTAATACTATGATATTAATATTCTTATACAATATATTTAAACACTTCTAAACATGAATGTTTATAAAATATAGTGTATAAAATATAGCAAAACATTGATAACTCAAATGATAGAGGACACCTTGTCCTTCATACTACAGAGCACTCTAATCTCAAAATATATCATTTTTTTTCAAACTAAAAACATATTTAAGAAGAGACAAGTTGTTTCTGGAGTATTTGGAGCATATCCTTGAACAGCATGACATTATGCACAGACTAAAAGTCTAACATTTCTAAGTTCTGTAGAAGTACATTTTTTTAAGGATAAGCCTCAATATGCATTTCAAGTTTGCTTGATGCTAGGGCAAGAGTGCATTAAACAATCTATTTTCTCCCTCAGGAACAAAGGTAAGGCTGCAAAGATGTGGCAGCAAAAAATATTTTGCTAAGTACAGGCGCCAAAATGCAACGGCAAAAGAGACAGGAACCTAAAATGGCTACAAACAATTTTGGCAAGTTGATATCAATACAGTTTATCGTTGTCTATAACAACAGGACACCGAACCATATAATCTATGGAGTTTCTGTAGCACTGGCTAAAAGAATTTATGACGCATAGTTCTTATTATTAAATTGCTAAGATAATTTCCTCGAGGAAAAAAAACCCTAGTGCTAAATCTGATATTTAATGCAATAATTTGCTAAATAGTTGGAAATTTAGACTGCTGAATAACTCAGTATTAAAATTTTTCTCTGCTTTCTAGATCTGCTTTTAGAACAGAAAACCCCTCCTCTGAACATAAAGGCTGTAAATTTTACCATCTCACCTGGGTTCCTACTCTGTCTTGTTCTCTAAAAGGACAGGGCATCCTGAGAGGGATTGTGTCTAAAAGGTAGGAAATAAAGCATCCTCTGGATTCAGGATGAACAGGAGACGGGCACATCACAGGCACTTTCTGACAAAGTAAATGTGAAGTGAAGAAATGTGAGTACACCTGCTACTAGTTTTGCACAATGCTCACCATTGTGTCCTTACAGATTGAGTACCCTCCAAATGGATGTCTTAGTCTGGTGAAGTATAACTATTTTTTAAACTTCTGTATTGCTAAGTGTACAATCCACAGAACCCTCATTGCCAGTTAGGACCTTGTGTGAATATCAATTTTCATATCACATGGGAGTGTGAAGAATGAAATTCTCTCTAGACAGATCAAATGACTGGGATTAAATTTGAAGGGCCAGACATTTAGAATAACTGTTGACTTTTCAGAATTTGGAAGGTTTACACCACTTGAGAGTCTGGCCTAAGGTATATATTAATCTGTTTGAAGTATTTCAAGCATTCTAATTGTATCTTCTAATAGCAGCTTTGAAAATTTGTTGCAGACTTAAAAGTATGTTAATACTATGTGTACTTTTTTCCTCATATAACAGACAGAAGGAGCAAAGAATTTAGGAATATCTGAATTACTGAAACTCATATTCCAGCCCTGATACTCCCTTATGGATATCAAGAAGAAGGAAGCTTTCCAATAGTAGTCACATGGATTTCAACTTCAGGCACAGAACAGTAGTTTTGACTATCACACATTCAGAGCAGTCAAATAATTTATCACAGCAAAGTGTGAAGTGAAACTGGAGAGTACAGATAGAAGGCACACAGGTTGGAGAGGCATATATGTTTACAGTTTATTTACAATGAATTCCTTTTTAGAAAGTTAAAGCTAGCATATCTGTATCAATTAGGTCCAGTTCTTTCTCTCACATGTAAGATTTTGCTGCCATCTTAAAGTAGAATTGAGTCCTAAGAGAAAGGCAGCTTTAATGGTGTATGAATTTTAAATAAAGCAAAGTAAGAGAATATCGGCACAGCTCAATGCTGCAGACTGCGGGAACAGATTTGTGGTTGCAGTTTTGTCTGCATCTTTATTTTCCCAGTATATCAGTGGCAACAGCGCAAGAGATTTCAGACTGACTTCACAAGACTACATATTTTCCAAGTCCAATTAGGAAGGTTGCAAACTCCTTGAGAGGCGTGAGAGCAACTTAAACATCCAGAAAAACTGGAAAAAATTTTACCTCATCTCACATCTGTCAGCAGGGTTGTTGTGTGCCAAAAATTAAAAAAAAATGGAGAGGGCTTTATATTGATTGTTGTTACCACTTATTTAGAATTTCTTGCCCCTCTTCAAAAAATAAAATTATTATGGACATAATTATGTCTGCTGTTGTGTGCTGCTGCTTTACTGAACTCTCCAGGACTTTG
Source organism: Edolisoma coerulescens (assembly GCA_013397115.1). Classification (NCBI taxonomy): domain Eukaryota; kingdom Metazoa; phylum Chordata; class Aves; order Passeriformes; family Campephagidae; genus Edolisoma; species Edolisoma coerulescens. The sequence continues at coordinate 503,709 of VWZW01002788.1, read as the reverse complement.
CCTGAGTACAATTCAGCTTGAGACCTAACTTCCTATCTAGCTCTGGATGATGGACTCTCCCTGATTTAATGTCATCTAGCTCAACCTGATATTTAGTTGCATTTACACAAACTAAAAGTCTAATAAGAACCACCACTTGTTCGCATTGCATATTCTTCTTTTGTCGTGTACCTCATGTACCAAATAGTCCAATTATATTGGATCCACTGGCTGTTCTCAGGTCTATCTACAGTTTCCATCAACAAAAACATTAAGCACATTGCTGGAAAGTGTTTGGCTGTCAAGTTATTTCACTCCACTGGCACAGGCTTGACCATCATGTGCCTGAGAAATAAATGGCTGACTCAAGTGAATGGGTTGTGGCTAAATTAAAACTGCCTTCGATGAAGCCTTCAGCTCCTGCACACTTTCAGCCAGAACTGCTACAGATTTGCAAATTTGTTATTATCTGAAAACACGGATCTTAAAACTATCTTTTAATGAATCCAACCTTTTTTATAGCAACAGACATATTAACCTTGATGTTCTTGTCTATAATTTAACAAATTATGTATGGTTTACCAGAGTTCAGTTTCACATTCTCTGTGGAACTATCATGTTTTAATTAGGTGAACTCCTACGAAAGAACTGGATAGACTCTGTGTCTTAACCTTATATATATAAAAAATGTTCAGATTGCTAAGTTTGATATGAAAATGCTATTATAAGCTCAGGATGATTATTAAATCAAGGCAATCCTTCTCAACTTAGCAGCTGGTGTTCTTTCAAAGCACTAAAATTCTTATTTCACTGGTGTTATTTTTGAAAATTATGTGTTTTCCATATTGTTTTTTTTGGTATATCTTTTGCAGCTTCCCAGATTTAACATTGCCTTTCCTCTCTTCATGCTTAGAAGTTTATTATTCTATATTCTCCTTTGGACTACTAATACAGTAGGCACTCATTCCTACCTGCATTCATTGTAGCACAATTATGCTTTTAGAAAATCCAATGTAAAAGGGGAAAAATGGAATAATATAAAGATTTTCCTACTTTATGTTGAAAAAGTACAATTTAGTCTTCTATTTTTCTGCTAAAAACACATAAATTATCTTTGATTGTTTTCCTCAACACAACTTTTCACAATCTCTTAGCAGTCACTGAAAAACAAGTCTTTGCAACAGCACTACAACATTAGAAAAAAACCAAAAAGCAAGAAATATAAACTCTTCAAACCATCAATAAATCTCTAATCATGAAATTAACACCTTTCAATACATCTCAGAAAATAATTCCATGCATAAATGCAAATACCAGGCTTCTGCATAATGAGATTTCCATTTGGCTTCCATCCCCAAAATACAAATATAGCACAAATTTTATCTTCCAAGACAGAAATACGAATGTTTTGGACAAAAAAAAGTGTATGGCCCCTGCAAGGGTCAAAAAATACGCTGAAACACTTTTAGAAATACTCTTATTTAGTATAAGTTTTTCATTGATAAAGGACGTGGATTTTGGCATTTGAAAATGTTCAAACTAATTTTGACAGAAGGGGGTAAGAACATTTATCTTTGTGATGCTGCAGCTCCGTAAGGAATAGAAGATGCATGGAAAAACCCAAGGTGTCAGCCATGATGGGCAAAAGTAACCCTTGTCTTACATCCTTTTTTTTTCTACAAAAATGCATAACACTGTCTAGTGAGCATAAAATCTCACTGAATTCAATTAAAAGTATTGTCCTTTTTTCTACTTCAATATTGCCTTATTATTTTTTGTTTAGTTTTAAGAAAAAACAAGTTTGAAATAAGATGAAATCAGTGCTGTAATTCTGGATAACATGGTGTAATTTAATACTACTGGGACAGACCTCAAATTAGAAAAAAAAAGTCCAATTCCCTCCAAGTAAATGTGAATTTTAAGAATTAAGACTGAATCAACAGATTTCAATAGTTTAAATAAATTTGAATTGCTTAAGCAGCATGATATCAGGGGATAAATCAATTCAGATTTCATAGAAAGAGTTTCTCTAGTAGGGGAAGGAATAGGACGTGGAAAAACCCTCCCTTTTTGCTCACACAGCTGACTATTTAAGAGCCATGTGATATGAATGCTGCAAATATGAAAGGCATGGTTATGGCTCATAGTGGTCCTCTCCATTATGAGGAAAGAGAGGAAAAAAAACTGAAAGGAAGGGCACAAGAGGCTTGATAAAAAAACTACCTGAGCTCTACAGAAAACCTGGTCCCACTGACATTAACCAAAGTGCCTGTGGGTGATGGAATTTGCATTTACTGTTGTGTGATAAAAAAAACTCGACCAACAAATGAACACAAAGCTAACGAGCGCACAGTTAACTTCTGCCTGTCAGATCCAGCCACTGCTGGCTGCTTAATTACTGAGCACCAACAGCAAGGTGTTCTTTCCCCACCTGCAAGCACAGACGCCCCTGGCCATGCTGGGGCACTTTGTGACACACAGCCTGGCAACAAGGAAAGGTTTGTTGTGTTTCCATTACACTTTGCAGAGGCTTCTGGCAGTAGCATCAGAAAGGTTGCAGTGAACAGTGGAGAAAATGGGGAATATTCAGAGGTTTACAAGGAGTTTAATCCCTTTTTCAGTCAAAATACTAAAAACTCATGCTTTCACACAGGCATAAAGCAAATTTAGAGCAAGAAAATTCACCTCTGCCTGTATTCTCTTGTCCTGATAGGAAAATAACTGAGGTGTCTGTAATGACAAGCTCTGCATTCAAAATGCTGCTTGTGGAAAACAATTCATTATCTTCCCAGAAATCCTGGTCAAGTATCTGTTCTAAGAGTGAGCCTTATTAAGCCACAGACAGCAGGAGATGGATATGGTCCAGAAAGGTGGCAACAAGTCTCAGCAACAAAAGGCAGCAAATAGATGGGAAAAGTATGAAGTGAGGAAGGAATACAGGGACAGGGAGAGGAGCTCATATTTTTGCTTGCAGAACAGAGTGGGAATTCAATCACCAGAAAAGAAGGGAATCTTGATGAAAGAATACCTCTATCAAGAAAACATCCTGTCATTTCACCAGTCTCAACTTCATTCTGCAGTGGTTACCCATTTCTTTATAACAATACCATCAAGATTTGTGTATTTTCCAAGAGCAAATATCCTTCTTTCCTTCCCCCAAAACAATGAATTTGCAAAAGATTTTAAACACAAATCAAGCCATTTTTATTTTTCCCTCTCTTTCAGGAACTATTTTTTTTTCGAAATAAACTCTACTGAAGACAATAGAAAACAATAAATTGAGTACATCAATTTTCTCGATGTATTTCTTGAATACATCAATACAATCAGTTTTCTTGTAAGTGTGGGGTTTTTTTTGCCAGAGTGCTTTTAAAGCTGCAAAATCCAGAACATGGGATATGGGAGTATTTTAGTCCACAATCAATCCATCATTCTGGCCTACTTTTAGGCAAACGTGTGTTACGAAAAGAGAAAAGAACATGAAAGGGAGGTAAAAGCAGCAGAGTGTAATAGCTTGTAGTGTGTGAATAGTCCAGCCACTGAACTTTGTAGGCCCACACAAAAAAGAAAAAGGTGAGCTTGTAGGAAAATGTTTCATTTATATTCCTGATAACGAATCCCACTGGTTTACCATACACAGCTGCAGATTGCCCTTCCACTTTGAGCAACAATATAAAATGATTTTAGGAAAGGTGAATGGAAAATTCCTCTTCTGTAAATAGATTTCACAGGTGAAATAATATAAAAAGAGATAGATTTCCCATGAAGAGCAACGTAGTGCAGCTTTAAGTAAGACTGTCTAGTCTCTGCAGGATCCCAGCAGCGGCACACAGAGAAAATCCCTATCAGCAATTTTTATTCGCCTTTCACCCCCTACCAGCTCTAATAACACCTGCTAAATTTATTTGCACACTCTGCTACAGGAAATAAAAAAATGCTGCCTTGAATGATGATTTTTAAATATCATCTGGAATGCAATATCCTTTGTGATAGAACAAAGTCAAATACCCTTTCAAGGAAGTCACCGTGTTCAAGATTAGGACAGTGGTCCCATTCTTCATGACAGGTGGTATAACAGCATCTCCTCACATCAGCCTGTATTTGTGTTGTTCACAGGTATATTAGTTCTTTTGTGAATCCTCTCTATTTCCCCATGAGCCTCAGGGTCCCATCCCACCTGTCCTTCCCTTCTACTTGGTTCCACCAACATGTGCTGCTTCTTTAACCGTAGCACCTCTTACTTGCTCATTGCCTCAGTTTGTGAAAGCTGCCCATATTGTTCAAACATACAGGAATAAAAGAAGGAGAAAAACCAGCAATCCCTCCAAATCCAGAGAGCCTGTAGCTATGAGTGTGGGAAAAGCAAAGAGAAAAGTAGATGAGAGACTGACCTTCACGAATGTGAAGAGGATTCTCAGTGCATTGACTTTCCTTGTCATCACCGAATTGTCCTTTGCCTTTCCCCTTGTCATACCACATCCTACCTGGCCTACCTTGTATCAGAAGCTTCCCAGTGGGATTACTTTGGATCAGTGACCAAAAAAACAAGTATCAATGGAATTAAATTAACTGCCAGAGACAGATTTTTGGCAAGAGGTGAAGTTGGGTGACTGTTACTCATCACAATTAGAGAATCTAAAATTACCGTATTAGTAATCAGCCAACTGCTTATTTGTCACTCTATCCCCGAAATTACACATCTGACACACATGGTGCCATTTCAGGAAATGACATCAAAACCATGTAGGCCTTCTTATATAATTATGATTCTTAGTAGAGTGGAGCATCTGCCCCAGTAATTACTTGTGTGGCCTATATTCATAAGTACCTTTCTATAAGCATATCCTCATCCTGGATTTATAAAAATTTATACCATCACTTAAAATGTTGTAGATACACAGTGATTTTCAACACCACAACATGGCAGTTAAAGGAGATTGCCTGAGAGTTTACGCAGTTTATTTACATTTACTTGCAAATTAATTCTGATTTTCTGCACTCCTGATACGTTAGACGAGAGTAGGAAAGTAGGACAAATCCTTATGATAAGAAAAATGCTAAGCTTGAGGGGACAAATACAAAATTAAGAAAACACGACAGGCCTTTGAATCAGCATCCTTCCACTCTTGCTGCCATATATCAAAATTTGGGGCAATTACTTGTAAGGTAGCCTTATTTCACTGCAGCTGTTTCAAGCGGGAGCAGCTAAGGTGCTATAAACAGAAAATCTGTTTGGGCCTGATGCACTTGTGGTTCCTTCTGGTATGTGCTGAGATACATCCTAGAAAAGAAACTTCAGTTTCAGCAGTTCTGAATATTCTGGATCCAAGCCCACTGATAAATCTCTCTGTTTATAAGGCAGCTAAGGAGATTGTGTCTGTCTTTTACACCTGCCAAGAAATGCTGGTCTCACTCACCACAGAACAATCCATGCACGTCTCCACAGACAGCCTAAGAATTTGATTAGTGTTCATATAGACGTGAAAAAGCCCTGGTAATCACACACCAGCTGATAGAGCTCACACACAGACACTCCGTGAAATCAGCTCCTCCATTTATGGAATAATTGTTCCCCCCAAAAAATCAGAGAGACTTTAATATCTCAAACAATATAAAGATGTCTTTTGTGGTGGAACAAAGGAAATAGGTTGATTGACTACACAGAAGTGGCAACAAGGGCTCAAAATGATCAGTTGAGCCAACAACAGATAAACAAAGAATATGTAATCAACAGCAAGCAAAATTCATTGCAGAACAAACAAACAAAGAAACACATCATACCCTCCACAATGGGTGTTTAATTGTGTCGACCTTTAAAATACTGATGGAAAATTCCATTTATCTCCTAAAATACATACAACTTATCCTTAATAAATATTTATTCAGCGTTTAAATATAGTGCCCTTAGATGAAAAAAGATTTTTTACCTCTCTGGAAAAGATACAATAGAAAGCAGAAAAAAAAACTCAAATCCAGGAAATATTTATTAAAATTATTGTAGCTGGTGAATAACTTCAGGTATTTTGCATGAGTACTTATTTTCTATAATAATTATGCTCTGGCAGGAAGGAGGACATGCAGTATCAGCATTGTGATATTCTTTTGTTGCTTGGAAAGCCAAACCCCCCCCACACACTCTGTATTATATTTAATTACAATATAGTGATATCTATATTTATATCCTCTTTAGCTAATTTGGTAGCTGAACAGTCGGTATTTTGTACCCTTCTTTCTGATTCTTTGTCACATGCTACTTCCATATCCATATGCTCTAGGACCATGCTGATGGGAACCTCATCAGGGACTGGATTCTGGATCAAGAGAACCCTGTCTGTTCAGTGAGGTGAACAAATCAGTGAGGTTGCTTCCTTGAATATCTGATAAAAACCTGGGTCACTGACTACAGAGCATAGGCTGTGCAGTTCCTTATAGCGCAGATACTCTGGCTCCAGCAATGAGATAAAGAAAAAGATATAGAGAAAGGCAAGTATGGGACCTCTTGTCATTTGCAATGTATAACTGTTTCTTTAGTTCTCCTTAGCCTGTTTGGGACAGCTAAAACTCCCAATATCCTAGGCAAGCTTTGATGGATACCTGACGATTTACATTCAGCATTATTTCTGCTTCCTGTGTGAAATCATCCTGGTGCAAGGCCTGCATCTGTGGTTGCAGTCTGCTCTCGTGGTTTGGGAGTCGGTCAGTTTGCACAGTCTGCCTTGGAGCCAGGGCTCACTTTCCTACCATTTTTTATTTAACATTAACGATTAAAGCATGCTCTTGGAACACTTTAAAAACCTCAAAACAAACAGCAAGAACCAAAGCCCCAAATCTATTCCGTGATGATAGCGATCTAAGTCCTGTCAGATTTTGAAGTCAGTGTACCTCAGAGATGTTCACACCCTTTGCATGCCATTTGTATTAGGAGGTGTCAATCTGTTCTCAATTGGGCATTTTACCGAGCAAGTATCTCCAAACTCTTCGTGTTTCAAGACTGCTGACTCATTGTTTCCTTTTTCTGTTAAACTAAACCCCACTCTCATAAATTGCTTAAAATATTAAAAACCCCAACATTAGAAAAGATGCAACATAACCTTGTAGCATTTCTGAACCTGATAAATGTCTGCCAGTTACAGGGACTGAAAATTAAAGACATAAAGGTTTCAGGAGAATTCTAGGCAATGCATGGATAGGCTGCAGCTTTTCTGAATGAATGCACTTGGGGCATATGCCCACACGACTGATCAAAGTTCAGTGAGGCTTTTTGTGTCTTTACATTTTCCTGTCTATCTCTTCCCTAATCCTTTTTAACTTTTCTGGACATTGAACCACAGATGAAAATGTTGAAGCTGAACAAAAACTCAGTTTTGATAAGAGGAAGCACAACAGATTGAACTGCTTGTTGGGAGCAAGAGAAGATTACAAGGGATTATGTCGTGCTGTTCTTTCCCCCCAAAACTGCAGGGCCTGTGTTCCAGTATGAGCCCAATACAGAAATGAGAGTTTTGAGACACACAATTTGATTTCAAACATTGTCAGGAACACATTTTGGAGGGAATGGGATTGGAAAGTAGAGGACTTATGTAATGCTTCCTTCTGCCTTGCTCCCACCACTGCAGACATTAATTTTGCTTCTTTGCATCTTTGATATGAATAAAAACAAACAAACAAACAAACTTAGCTCCATTTCTGAAAACAAGCAAGTGCCTCTCAGTTGGATTTTACTTGTCCATCTGTCCATAATTATATGGCTATCAGCAATATTTATATTAATGAAGTTCTAGCGCACCAAAAGGCACAACACAGAACACATCAAAGGCACTCAGTAGAGTGGAAATAAACAAACATGTTCAGACTAAAACACTGTATGCTTTTCACTTGGAGCATTTATTTCCATCTACAGTTGCATAATATTCCTCAGAATCTTCCTGAAAATTTTTGTCTGAGTTGAAAGGGTTACACAGCTTCTCCTCCATACCATTATCCCTGGATTCTATAAACAAATGTAACTGGTAGTTTTGAAATTGCTCTAAAAACTCAAATAGATATAGCCATTTTCAGGGTTTTTTTCCTGCTTCTTGGAAAGAGAAGGAAAAAAGAACTGTGCTGGCTTTATGCTAGTCTGTAAAGCAGGACAGAAGCAGCCTGCAATAGCCAGCCCCAAAGAAAACCATCATGGTAAGTGTGTGTTAGACGCTCGCACTACGTTGATATCATCTTCATTCTGCACCAGAACTGAAATTCCCTCTAGCATATTTTTCTGATTATTATAGTGACTAAAGTTTATTTAAACACATACCACAAAAAACTGCATAGCCACAGACGCTACAAACTTTTAGTTCAAAAAGTAGACCTAAAACAGCCTTTCTAAATTGGTCTGGGGTTTTTTCTCATCAGATGTCACCTTCTTACTTGGATATCATATTTATATCACATAAATTCAGATTTTAATTTTAAGAGCTCTGAGATCAGATATCCTAGGCAGTCCATGATTCCATACTGCAACATACCAAATTGATCCATATTTTTCCCTTTGAGTTTCTTCCCGTGTTAGCCAGTCAATTTTTTTGTTGTACAACCTTCAAAATTTTAATGTGTAAGTCTTTCTCATCAGACATGAATTATGGATATCAAGGAAAAGGTTCAGAAATTTGATCCACAGTAGTTATCTCTCACTATCATGTAAGCATTTATCCCAATGTTGTATTGTTTTATACAATTGTGTTTGCTCTCTTTTATTCCCATAAATGGTTGACTGCCTCCAAACAATTTCCTCAACTTATGTTTAAAGTATGTGTCATTCATAGAATTAATGTATTTAAATGGTGCTGCGTATCAGTCAACATGAAGTCATTTTTGTTTCAGGTGGCAATAGCCCTTTCTCTACATGTCTCATAAGAAAGAAAAGGAAAATAATCAAAGGTAGTTGAAGAGAGCTGTAGCATCAAGCAAAAAGGTTTAGTCAAAGAATCTACAATATTAATTCTCTAAAATTTATCTGCTCTTTTCTCTGTCAAACGCTGAAATAATGACTGCCAGAATACCACATCTCACCAACTTGGGATTTCCTTTATAACAATTACATCTGAGGATCTATGGCTCCCTAAAAAAGCAAAATACAACTATCTTGCCTACTGTACAAACTATGTCCCAGAGTGCTTTAAGTTAAATGATACAATAGTGGTGATAAACAGAAAGTAAAAAGAAAGGATAATAATCAAGAACAGAGAAGCAGCATATATTTTCAGGGGACTTCTAAAGGCAGAGTGGTGTCACAAAGTTATCCCAAATGTCAGGAATTCTCACAGCAGCAACTTAAAGGCGGTAAATAGGAAAATAAATAAATGTCAGTAGGAAATAACCAGGCAAAATGGAGGTAAGAGTGGTGTTCCCAAAAATCTCTGTGCTCTATTTTGACATGCAGAGCAAAGACTTTACACTAAACATAGGCACATTACCTTTCACTAACGTTTTTATTGGTGCTGTATTTTTAGAAAGCTCAGAGTTTTTTTAAAAAATTGACATTTCAATGTGAGAAGTGCATTGTGGCATCTCTGTGTATCTAGATTTTCAGGGCACAATAAACTGATTAAGAAGGTTAATGCAGACTGCCAAAATAGGCTTTTGTAAACTTCAGCAAACTTCAGCAGGGAACATCTTGGTACAGGGAAAGCAACATGCATAGCCATACACACACACACAAAAGCACAGCAGAACAGGAAAGGAGACAAAAATGAATCTAGACTCCAAAGACAGAAATCTCTGTGCATCTTAGAGAGTGGAATGATGCTAAAGGCTGCTCTGAAGTCAATGAAATGAAGTGGTAAATGCATTCATCAGTAGAAGGGAAGATGGCAGTAGCAGAGAGCAGAGTGAATTCTTTTCTTGGACAGATCGAGCCATTACTGAAAATGGTCAAGGTTATTGCTAAGTAAAAGGTGTTAGTAAGGAGAGAGACAGCTATTGTGTTTCCCTCACGTAAGAGGGCATAACATATGCCTCTACCATCTGCTCTGCCCCCGTTTGCAGCTGAGGTCAGCTTCTTATTCATTATCAATGTTGTAATCAATCATCAGTCTCTAATTTCTATCTCTTCTTGGGCAGAATAAACAGAATACTCTCAGGTGCTGTTTACTAGTACTTAATAGTACTAATAGTTAATAGTACTGCTTTTACTAGAAAGTTTCCTGCAACTATTGCAGATCTTAAAAATATTTATTATTGTGACACTGTTCCCAGAGGAGATTCTGTATCTCAGAGCTAAGCAAAAGAGGGCAAGCCCTGTGCAGGCAGCTATTCCCCAAATATCAGCACTCAGGATATCCTGGGAAGTCACAGTACGATGCACAGGGAGGCACACCTCTGCATCTACTGATAATAACATTACACAGAGCATTTCACCAAGAGTTTTGAGCAGTCCAAGTTTCCAGAAGTTACCAAGCATTTTAGAAATTTGCAATCAGGAAAGCCATTTGAGTATGTGAAAGGAGCATACAGAAGAAAGGAAAAACAAGCAATGCACACCAGTGTAGTCCAAAAGTACTGTGTCAGTCACAAGAAACTGAACAATGAGGCTGCACTGGAATGCACAGAAAAAAGAGCATATATGCAATATGTCTGTGATCCTGTCTTTTCTGTAACAGCAAGAGAGATGGTACAGAGGCAGGAACAGGAAGAGCCAGTAACATCCCATCCATGGGGCATGAAAGACACTGGAAACAAAACTGAGAGAAAGAGATTTTGGCTCACTGTAAGAAATGAAGAGGGATCTAACTGTGATACGGCATTCCTGTAGATAATATTAACTATGTTGTCATATGTGGTTTTTTTCTCTATTTTTATAACTCTATTATTACAAAAGGACATTATTTAATCTTTTAGCCTCGTCTGGTGACAATGCTGCCTGTGAATGACACAGTGCACAAAAAGGCTCACTCTGCTTGTGCTGGCCAGGAGCACTGGCACATTTCTGCAGTCGTGCAGGTATATATTTTTATAAATACCATTAGAGATGGTATATATAAATATAATTATTAGGAATGTATTGTATTTAAGGTACTTAATATTACAATGTTAGATTTATTTATCATGTCAACAACTTGTCAACACATTTGAGCTGAATCAATATTACATTCCCTACATCATTACATTCAATTAAATACTAAATACTTTTTTTGAAGCTACAAATAAAAATAATGTATATGTACATCTAAAACTACAAAATGAAAATTATACTATGCTGGGGACATTATAATATTTATACATAAAACATTAAAACACAATAAAATGTATCACAATGCTAATTTTTGACTCAAGCATCAGATGCCTTATTTCAATTTATAATTTGTTTTCAATAACTTTCTGAAAATGTTCATTAAACATGCAAACCATCTGCAACATAGTAAATCTGTAATTTGGACAAATTCCAGACAACCTGTAGGGTGTTAGTCTTGATTTATGCAACACATAGGAATGGACAGAAATTATTCAAATGCATTTATAACTCACTTGTCAGTGTTTCTGCCAAAGTATGGGAGTACTGAATTCCTACAGATAATACCCAGAGAACAAAATTATTTAACTGATACAAATTGATTTTCTTCGCATGTGAGATGAGAATTACTGTAAGTTGGAAAGCTGTGCATGCCAGTAATCATTTGCTGTTTTAACCCACATTTCATGTTAACATTCCTATGGATGCTGTTTCTCTTATGCATATATTCATGGCAATAAGACAGCAGCTGCATTTCTTTTTAACTTCAGAATCAATTAAAACTGAAACACATCCCGCATACCACACTTTGATATTCCATTGATCTATCATCATTGCACTACTATAATTGAAATTGTGACTGTTGAGCTGCTGTTTTTAATAAGGGGGATGGACACTAGAAGCTAAACCAGCCCCAAAACTCAAAATAGATAAACTGGGGGGATGGAAACAGAAAAATGAGAGAAACCATTATGAGTTCCAAGGAATGAATGATGAGCAAGAAGTAAAGGTGAGAACAATTAACATGTAAATTAAAAATAAACCCCAAAACATATGTCCGAGATTTAGGACATAGAGAATTTGGGGGTGTGAAAATAATTTCTTGTCACATTTTCTGCGCTTAAGGTTCGTAATTTTTCATCAGATTAAAAAGATGAAAATCCACATTTGGATAAAAAAGGATGAAAATTTTCAGTTTCCAGTTTATTCATCTGACAAGAGAAGGGACTGAAGATAAAAGGCTGATTAGCCACTTAAATTAAAAGCTATGCAAGCACCACAGAGCTGAAGTTCTAGGATAACCACACAGCAGCACTTCATCCTTATGATGATTGTGAGTGAACGTCACACCAGAGAAAGATGAAACATTGTCACCTTATACCCTCCTGTATTTACAACCATCTCGGAACTCGCAAAATTGTTCATGAATATTTTTGTTCCTTTCCCTTAGTCTCACAAAAAATCTCTAAGATGGGACTTTTTTGTGGATGCAGTTATTATGGGGGGTAGAGAAAGTTACTTTTTGTCCAAGCTTTCATAATTTCCTGAAGAATCCAAAGGCCAGTTGTTCCTATGAAGCATAGAGCACTCATGAGCAAAATGTGTCAAGTCTGGACACAGGAAAGATTTCAAGCCTAAGAATACCTTTAAATAGGAGTTTGCATTTTGGCACTGGGAATTAAGGGTCTCCTGCTTTTCCTTGAAAATCACACATCTGTATAATCCCACAGTAGAGATTACAGTTAACTTCTAGAGACCTTCAATGAGGTCAGATCTCTACTGATTTAGAGCTCACAAACTCACAAAGGAATAAACATTATCCTGCTTGAGGAACACGAACGAGGAGACCGAAAACAGTTGTGAAAGTGTGTTACGGAGGCTGGTTATTTTACTGCTGAATACAGAGAAACTAGATACATCTTGCAGACTTCTGAGTGCCAGTTCAAAAACTTGATTGATGAATGATTCTGTCACTGGTATCAACTACCAGCCCATACTCTGGGAGGTATAACCCTGCTGACACCACCAAACTGCAGTGTTAAGCCAGTATTGCAGGGAACAGAAAAAGGGTGTGTGTTAATGAATCCTCCTTTTTGTGCTTCACAAGTTCCCAAACTGAAAATCAATAGCAAACAGCTTATGAATCAGACTTGAATATAATTTTGTGTGTTAAGGCAAGTGGGCATGTTCCAAGGAAATATGATGTTCTGTAAATGGACAGCTGAGAAAGTTGAAGGATTCCTTGTTGGATACTAGGATTTAAATGTAAAAATGTGCAGTTTCTGAAGTTTTCAAGCTATGATTAGAGGACAATGTAGGAGAAAGGCAATATGCTATATTTAGAGCTGAAAGAAATAATGTCTGCATCATAAAGCTTTAATATTCAAAGTTAGCCAGTTACTTTTAAATTAAAAGCCCCTGATTAGTCCTCACTATTGTAACTTTCTATTTTCAGACTTTTAAGTTGTCCATAAGGTTTTGCCTCATGCTATTATCTCCAAAGGACTTTGATGAGGCTATTAGAACAGTGGGTGAACTGGAGTTGTGCAGACATGAACTACTGCAAAGCAGCAGTACAGAACCGTCACTAAGTCACAGGAATTTATGGCTCAGGGAGCCATAACTGTGCAAAGAGAAACAATAAAACGCAGTTATGCTCAACCATCCGGGTATGTTTTCCTACACAGTCAACTAAAATTTTAATAGAAAAGTGTATACAATTAAATTATGTCATTTAGTAGTGCACAAGGTTTGGTTTGACGATTCAGGGAACAGGAAGGTCTTGAATGACTTGAATTTCTCTTCTATTAAATGAAAATGCCCTTTTTGCTTTCTCTGCATTGCTGTTTGTAATTTTTATTACCTTACAGGGTGCTATTTTACTTTTACCAGGCTAATTATTGAAAGCTTCTTTTAAGACAAGATAGAACGCTCCTGTCCTCTTGTGTGTCAAAAGGATAACAGTGTATACAAAAATTCCTGCTTCTTTGACTCCTGTAATTTGCTTGTGCAAACAATTTTAATTTCTTGCTATGTTTTCTCTTCCACATATTATTGCAGCTGTCTTCTTATGCCCTTTTACTCCAAGCCAGGTCAGAAAGAAGAAGAAATGACACTAGAACAGCTTTTTAAAGGAGCTACTTGTGACCTACAAGATTTACAGGGCAGCAGCTAGTAACAAAACAGACATATTTTTGTCACAGTTAGAGACCAATGAGCAGAAAAACCTGATGGGATAGACTTCCATGACACTGTGTCTGTGGTACAGCTTCAAATCTGACAGAAGCTCTTTTTCCAGATACTGGATACTTAAAGCTCCTTTTGAAGGTTTTGGGAATAGAAATACCTAGGTGGTTGACAGAGGGGAAGAAAAGGAAAACTAGTAATTTGAGAAGATTTTGCTTAGAGTACACACTCATTTGGGCTGAATCACAGGCATTCAATACCTGGACATCAGCTAAACTATTAGATAGTTCTCTCTGTAAATCGTTTTAGGACCAGGACCATGTCCTGCTAAGCAGGGAATCACGCAGGAATCTCAAAGGTTAGTGCCTTATCATTTGAATTAAGATGCAAAAGGCATGAAAGGAATGGGAAATTCTAGGTGACCACAACTGACCTGATTGTTCCTACTGTCTGGTTGCAAAACCACCACTTCCTTCTGAGACGAAATATGGGCAAACTTATCATTTGGTTCTCCATCCCCTCTCAGGGTCCCTCTCCTCTTTATTGGTAGAACAGCAAATTTATGTGTTATTTGTTTCTACAATGAACTTGTGAGATTGGTAACTTGTTTTTCACTAACAGAGGGATTATAAAAAGATGTAGATTTAACACTGCTGCTTAGGAAAACAGAGAATTTATATAAAGACTGAAACATCAAATATTGAATGTTCTGGAGTACGTAATTCAATGCTGGTGGTTAAAGTCAAGTGGTCAGGGTTTTAACCCGATTAGTGAATTAAGAACTCATGTTAGCAAAGTATTTTCTTCTAAAAGGTATTTTCTTACAACATCATATTCTCAACACTTCTCCCCTGCCCCAAAGAATCAAATCTGCTGCTGTAGGTCAGTACTTTTTGTACAGTAACTACACTCATTGCTTAAGTCCTGCAGCTGTACTTGAATACATGAACAGCTTCAAACTTGTTTAGCAGCCCATTCAACCTTTAAGATTGCAAAAAGCTCTTTCTGTTTCTCTCATACCTTCTAAATAGCACACCATAAATATCTCATCTTACCAACAGCATCACCACAAGCTAAAAATGGTAAAACATTTTATATTATTTACATGAATTTCAAGCGAATTCTGAAGTTTCCATGGCAAAACACATTCATCTGGTATTTTTTACAACATTTATTAATTTATTCAAAATCCCTATCTGAAATTCCATGCACATGAGCACAGAAAATTCTAACGGATCTAAATGTACTAAATCCCCATAAATACAATCTTATATCACTACAATCTTGACACAATCCTATGCAAAACTCACGGATAATTATCTCAACAGAAGAGCTTAAACAGTGAATGACCCACTCTGCTTGTTCTAAGAAGCCAGCTGAACAGATTTGAATAATATGGGTATAACAGACACCAAACAAGCTCATTATTCAATATTCTCCTGAAAAAATCTCTCATTTATGTTCCCAGAGTGGCTTTAGATTTTGGTCTACAAAGTTGTTTGGGGCAGGAAATTTCAGGTACTATAAAGTTCCCCACTGCATGGGGCTGCAGCCAGTAGGACTGAAAACCTCCTGCTGGATCTGTGTCCCTATAAACAGTGGAATTGAAGGGTGCCATACTGAGCAGCAGTTGAAATTACAGCTCACCACCGATGACACCAGCCAGATCTGTCACGAGAAAGGATTAATTATTTGTTTGGAACAGATTATGCTGCTTTGTTGAAATCCTCTTCAAGGTGGGGGAATCAGGAGAAGGCCATCCTGTTCTTTTGAGTGCAACGTGCTTAAGCAGATGGGACCATACATATGGATGAAATAATTAAGATTCAATGTGTAAATGCACTACGCATTCTGCCCCCCCTGCAATTAAGAGATTTTACTTTAGGCTACGGAAGCATACTCCTACAAAACCCAACCCAAAATAACTACAAAGAACTTTCTATATGTTAAGCTAAAAAAACACTCCAAAGAGGAAAGTAAGGCATGATATGCCATAACCGTTTTTCAGCACAGTAATAGCAGAAACATAAAGGTGTTACTCTAAAACAGGATTTATGAATTAGTTTCACTCATGTTTATATATTGATCTGTACATTTTGTAACACTCTACCTTCAATAAAAACAACCATTTTAAATTTTCTTTTGAGAAAAACTATCTTATAAGACTAGATATTCAAGGAAACTGAAGTAATAGAAATTAGAACCCCAGCTGGGCTACACTACATTTTCTGGAGGAAAAGCGTAATAGTGATCTTTAATATTTTCCACTACGATAATGACAGTCAAGGGCTTGCTGACAAATGTTAGAGTGAATTTAACCTTTAACCCAAGTGTAGACATTAAAATCATATTCTGAAAACTTTGCTAGAACAGCATTCTGCTCCCTAATTATTCAGTAGCTATTCTAGATGATCTTCAATTTGAATCCCTTTATAATAAAGGCTAATCATATTTTATCTGCTACTTTATCTTAATTGGGATTTCCAATCAATTTTATTAGTTTGCCAGTAAATGCAATATTTTTTCTCAACTACAGATTTGGGATTGGTATATTTAACTATGGTATTTTTGACCACATATTCCCTTGAAACCTTTCAAAACCAGGATGAAAGCATATTTTTCATCATCTGTGATAGTGTTAAATGACCAATATACATTGTTAAAGGTTCTCAATCTATGACAAAACCTCACTCAAACTCTGGGTTTCCTGCAGTCATAAAACCAAATGAAAATAGACAGAGGACAGATTCTTGAAAAGTCAAGAGCACTTTTGTAGAGGTTTTTCAATGCACTATTGGATCTTTATAACTGACTGTGGTTTTGGAGAAAAATATCATTAAATATGCAGTTGTACAAGCTTAAAATGTACCCTATTCTATGGTAGTGGCTAATTACTTTAAATATAAGCATTTGTTTTGATAATAAAAGGAAAACATCTGCTTTCACCTAGCACCAAATCAACAAATAACACTTAAGAACTGGTGCACCAGTAGCTCTGATTCTGGTGAGAAGGAGGGATTCAATGTACCTGTTAAATGCAAATGAGATGTAAGTTTCTGAAGTTCAGTCTTATTCTAAAAGTGTTCCTTCTGCTCATAATCAGTCAGAAATTACAACTCTACTTAAAGGAAATTACATCCATCATTTCAAGTTAACATACATTACATGAATGATAGAGATTTAATCCAAACAAGATGTCTAAAATTCTGCTCCTGTTTCTCCTTCTGGATAACATATATTTGATTTGACTATGCATTTAAAAGTTGAGCTCCCGTCTGTCACTCATCCTGACAGCCCTTCACTGATACTCTCTGTTCTGAGATTAATAAAAGCTCTCAAGGCTCCTTAACCCCAGACTGAAGAGAAAAAGATGGAAATGGACTCAGCCAGCTGCCACCAGAAAACTTTTGGATGTCCTTGCTAAAATGGGAACCAAAGATTCTCACATGAAGCACTCCAGAAAACGTAACTGGCTTTGAATGACTTTCAAAATCAGACCAACAATTTCCAATTTTATAGTCTGTTGACAAGGTATCAGCAGCTATATTCTCTGTTGTGGCATATATGATGAACTGTCATATTTCTAAGAAAGCACCTTCATATAATCAGAGAGGTTAAACTCTAATCAAATGAGAATATAGAAAATATGCTTAGAAATACGATAATTTCAAAAGCTGATCTCTCTCTTGCATACCACTCAAAACACAGTAAACTCATGGCAGTTACATCTTTTCTCCCTCTCCAGCCCAACAATTGCACATGTTGAAAGATGGAGAAGGTGACAATTAGGGCCAGAATATTTTACGGCCCTGTAACCTGTGCAAACCTTTGGGTTGAGGATGGAGCCAGTTCATACATAGGCAACTGCTTTACTGGGAAATCTTGCAGCTATCTTGCCTGGATTACTGTATATTATGGAAATTTGGACACTATTTTAGAATGTGAGAGAACCAGAAAGCCTCATGAAGCAAATGAGAGAGTTTGGCCTCATAGCAAATGAAAATATTCCAACCACTAACATATCTAAACTTCATCCTAAAATACATGGTTCTTTTTTTGGAAGGAAAGACTTTCTTCCCCTGAGTACTCTGTTCTATAAGAGGGTTCAGGGCTTTGAGTCAAGTCAGATGAGCTCATGAATTCTTTGGGAAAAAGAGTATAATACTTAACTTTTGGTTTGTGCACTGGCTTGTGTAAATGCCATTCATAAGGGTCTAACATTTCTGTGTGTACTTTTAAAAACCTAGAACATCTAGCTTTAGCAGGGACAGCTCTGGTCTTGTAAGTCTCCATTTTGAATCTTGTTTCCCATTATCATTAGTCTGGGCTCTTCTTTCAGAAGACAACCCTTCTCTTCATATATTGTATAAATGCCAATAAAAATTACTTATTAAAATAGATGCTAAAATGCCTGCCTTTAAGAGTTGGCCAAAGTGGTTTAACTAAAGATTTTTCAAGTGAATAATGCTTTTTAAGCCAGACAGAAAAGAGCCATTAAGCAATGTCAATTTAACTGGTCCAGGGTGCACTCTCTTTTCAGTTGATACACAGAGGAGACCTAAGTTGAAAATCTTTTTCAATCAATTAAAGTTCAGGTACATGGAAACATTTAGAATGTTTTGTTTTCACTTTGTCATGGGAGGAAAAAGACCCAGAAAGCTCAATGCTGCCACAAAAAAAAATGTTTCTGGACCATCTTCTGCAGTTACTAATCAATGCAGAGCTGTAATCTTCAAGATTACTTTTGAAGAGGATGCAGAAACAGATGCTAACTGGGTCAGCTTTTAATGACAATATCATTATATGTGAAGCTGTAACATATTTTCATCTGTTTGTTGTGTGCTGAGTGCCTTCAGGAAGTGTGGGAGGAGCATGTGATTAAAGAATTATTATGATTGTTAAATATAGAAGGAATATTTTTCAAAATCTCAGATGGGAGTTGGAGTTAAAATCCCTTTCCATCTCTTACCAGTAAGACTTCTGGGAATTTTATATATTAAAAAAAAAATTCCCAAGGGCATTCTACCCACTTTGCTGTATTTATTTCTGCTTGTATACCTGCTTACCATATGAAGAGAGGGCAGAAGAAATTAACATCAAGAGCATGAAGAAACTTATTCAACATGGATGTTTTAAACCTGCTGTGGCCCACCTGACAACACTGCACAGGACAGAACCTGGATCATCGCAGACAAATCCCACTGAATGCTGCAGTTTAAGAGATAATTTCTGTGTGCAAGGAGGAAGATCGCAAACCAAAAACCCCCAAGAAATTAAGAAAATAGGGGAAGAAATATGTCACATAGATGGTTCCCAATCTCCCATGAGATTAAATCATAAAAATGTTGCAAACATTTAACATAATTGAGCATACAGCCCTTTATGCTTTGGTTGCATACAAAACCAGAAATTCAGCGGGCTTGGTCTAGCAGCAACATGATTCAGACACTCAGAAAAATGAGCCATTAGGTCTCATGTAAAGTTACCTGCTTCATGGGAACAGTTTATATAAAAACATTACAAATATGTGGGAGAGCATGGATGTGAAAACAAACAATAAATCAAATTTTGAGGGTTAATGTGTCCTTTAAATAAATAGCAGAATTTGGGTGATCCTGTCTCTTCTGGTTTGCACTGGTGGTGATATCTCACAGTTATGATGATAGATAAGCATGCTAAGGAAGCAATCATCCATGTAAATTTGTCTGACATCAACAAGAATCAAGAAGAGAGAGGCAAAGCAAGCTTCTACTTTCAATAGAGAATAAATATGGTGTTAGAGTAGAGCATTTTTCAATACTCAGGCACAAAGAATGTAATATTTAAAAACTCAAAGCACTAAATGCAGCAGTCCTTCATTACACAGAAATCCTGCTGAGGACGATGCAAGTGTGACTTGATGAAAGGCTGACAAATCTGTCCCAGAGACATGATAAAACAAATAGTGGTTATTTCTGCTTGTTTCATACTGTCACACTTAAACATAAATGGGTGAATTTCAAGCACAGCAGGAGAACAATAGAAAAACCATGGCTTAAGCAAATTGCTAAGCAACATTTCAGTGCCTTCAAATCTCACTTACAAACTTCTGCTAGACCAACAAATAGAGAAATACCAGAGAAGAATTCTTAAAAGCCACCAGAACTTAGGTGAGTTCCTAAACCTTTAAGTCAGAATATAAGATAACAAGTTTATTGGCACCACTAATTCGGGAACTTCTTTATATAGCTCTCTCCAGCTGGAGCCACTAAGAGAGCTGGAAGCTCTACTGCTTGTAATACAAGCAATACAGTACTAATGATGCAAGCAATACCGTAAATATTATTTGTATTAATAATGCAGGAAACAGGAGAAGTATTGTCTCTCTCATTTACAATACAAGCACTACTTGAGAATCTTCAGTTCAATGTTAAGATGACGACAGCTGATTTTCACTGATTCTTTAATTCTAAACTAGAAGTATCAAAATTTATTTTCTGAAATTAATCTGCTTTTAGAAATACAATGAAATCAACAGATTTAGGACTAGATGTTTTCCTGACTTTGTTTTCTGTGGCCAAATCATGAATGCTTAAGATGAGGAATTTTTGTGTTCGTTTTTTTTTTTTTTTTTAATAAAAACTGTCTAAAGTAATTGTTAAGTAATTTACATACAAAACTCAAATTTCAATAAGAATGTATTCATGTACTACTTTATAATCACCTATCAACATTACATCTTAATACCTCAAAAAAGATTAATGCACATTTTCTTGAACTGCTCTTTGAAACAGAAAAGCAACATTTACAATTTCAGATGGAAGACTGCAGTGGTGGGAATCAAATGACTTGTCCAGGACTGCAGAGAAAATCTGTGGTGCAAGCAGGAAAGCTCTGACTCCTACTCTAGTGCCTTTACAGCAGCATCCTAATTCTGTCCAACCTAAAAGAAATTTCCAGATCCATGTATGTGAACACAAATGTACTCATGCAGTGGGTGCCAAGACAGAAGTTATGAGATATTTTTATACCCAAAAGCATGATGATGCATATCACATCAGAGATGCTCTTTATTACTATCAGATCTAGTGACAGTAACAAATCCCAATAATTTCAGTGGTATGCTTTGAAATAATTACACGTGGATATAAAAATAATTCCAAAAAAGGTCAACGTTTCTCTATCAGAAAAGCACATTTAATATTACTTGAATCCTACCACTACTGTCTGTCTTTACAGCACATGCCTTGTTCAAAAGCAGGGAAAGCAGGGACTAAGGCCAAGTCAGGATGCATGTGCTCCAAATACGTTCTTCTAGCTAGAAAACAGAAGCTTCTTATGACTAGATTATATAATTCATCATCATAAATCCTCATAAACACTTCAGTCACCTTTTCTTCAAATGGCTTTATTCCACTGGCTTGACAATTACTGCTTTTGCTCTTCTGCACAATACGAACAAACTACAAGGTCAAAACTGTCTCCTGAATACCTACATCAATTACTTTCTACGTGCAAAAGGTGGTTAGCTGAATGACTTTGAAAGTTTACAAAGAACACCAAAAAACCCTCTTAGGACACTGAAGGATGCAAATCTCATCATATTTCATCCTAGAACCTCTTCACTTTTCTACTAACTAGGTACCAAACGGAAGTGAGGAGAATTCAGGTTGGATGTGACCTCAGTGGGTCCTGGAGTGTTTGCTCCTGCTGTGAGCAGGGTCAGCCGTGAGGAGCTCAGCGGCTACAAGGTGCCAAAGCCTTCTCTCACAGTTACCATGGACAGACAAAACAGCTGGAAACCTCACAGGTGAACTTCATTCCTTTTCTAGCATCAGCACCTTATCTTTTTGCAAACATACATCATGTATCTTTCAGTTTAAACTTTGAATAAACTTAGGGTAAGTTTATGCTTGCAACTAGAAGGTTTTAATGTTAGTTTCATCTGACTTCTCAGTTACACATTTATTCATCTTTGATAGCAGTTTGTATGTTTTTTTATTCTGTAGCAGAAATGCAAATACACAGTGAGGTGCAGACAAGGTTCCAACTATTCATATGCTAGTTACATTACAAACAAATCCTGATATTTTCTGAAAGGGTGGTTCTGAGTGTGGATACTGTAACGTATTGAAAAAAAAAGCACAATTACTATGAAAGTAATTTAAAATATTGTTTTAAACCTGTAAGTGCTATTTTGAGAAACACTGCTTCCTTCTAGATTAATGATGCATTTGTATATTATCTGGAATTCATGAATCATATACAATAATGGCAAAGGGTTATTTGACTTCTCTGCTATGTATTTCTGTTCAGTCAGCAAGAAATGATTCAGATGCTAAATGAGGAATGATTGCTCTATCTACAGTCCCATGTTCTGTTACAGACTCCTTCAGCAGCTAGTATTTCTGAAATTCCTAAAACACCTCTAAAACAGTTTTTTATTGCTGGTAAGTGTTGGAGCTGTATTTTCCATTTGGAATCATCTTTCATTTGATAACATTTTTTTATTTTTCAACCATGTTTGAATGGAGGTGAGAAGCATGCTTTCTATACAGCACTAACCACTTCACCTTTTTGGTCAGAAAGACAATCATACTCATCATATTTAAAGTTCTCTGTAAAAGTGTCATGTAGCTTTATATACCTTAATGTAGATTAAGCAGACTGGAGGGATTAGCTAATTCTGACCTCCAAGGACCAGTTAACTGTGGTAATAAGTAAAATTACAGTTTAGACTCCCCGGGAAAGGCTAGCACCATCTGCAGTGACTCTTGTGTAAGATACCAAACGTGGAACACGTCCCATGCTGGGCTTCCCTACATCAGACTGGTAACTTACATCTGAAATTGTTCAAGTTAACTGCAGATTTTTTTAACATTTACCAACCACGCTACTTTGTCAAAGTGACCAAGTCAAACTTGACGTACTTTAAAAGATCATTTTGTATTGAAAGTTACGGACTGATAACTACTGTGAAGCACTGTTTTAGTTTGATAGCATAACATGCTGAAAAATGGTGACTCTCACTTAGAAAAAAACAATTTGAAGGTTAAGAGCTCATGTCCTCTTCTTATACTGGTGGAAAATGAATATCATATTATTTTTACTCAAAGTGAAAAAAATAACATTGTGAATTCCAAATCACAAGAAGGTTGTATGACTTTTTTTTTTTAAATAAAAACAGCTTCTCATTTCAGTATGGAATTGTTTCTGCTGGCTAAGCAGTTAGTGTTGGAGAACAGGCACAGCTCTTACCTTTTAATTCACCACTATTCACACCTAAAAGATGATGCATGACATCCATAGCACTGACAGGATTTGAACTATGGGAAACTTTAGGCAGTTATGTTGACATTAATCAGCTAAATCTGGCTTTGAACATTCCCTAAAGAAGCACAGTAGGAATGGAATGAGGGCTGGAATGGGTCTGACCTAAACAGAGGCCACTGCCTGTGGAGGGCATTTGTCACTGTCATTGTCACTATCGTGTGATGGTCCTTCTTGTGATTTGCCTTGGAGCAGTTGTTTTCCTCTCTGGGAAAAGATGCCCCGTCCACAAAGAATCTCACACCTTTGTAAAACACCAAATAGGACTTCTCATTCCAGCTCCTGTGCAAAGCAGCTCTGAATTTTATTTACATGTATTACTGCCTGCAGGCACCACAGGACCCCAAGACAGTAATAGGATACACACAGAGGATATAGGAAAGTCCATATTCTGTTTATAATCCAACTTAAAAGCAGGTGAAGTGAGATGAAGAAGAAGAATCAGTTGACACTTTTTAAATATGTGAATAACATGATTACCTCTAAAGAGTGGTGTGATAAATCTAGTAACCATTACGTAAGAGAAGAGATTTGAATTTATAGGGAGATTTGAATATTAGCTTAAGAAAAACCCCCAAACAAACAAATTCCCCGACTTAATGCAAATTAAACGAATTTCATATATTATAATAACTTAGCAAAGTGTTCCATGTATCAATCATCTTGTCTTTAGGACTAATGCACAGAGAATTAAAACAGACAAGTGAAACACAGCACATGGCTAAATAATAACATTAAACTAGAAAAAAAAAGCAGTATTATAACTGCCAAAATAGTTATCTATTCACTGCACAGAAAAACTGCTTTTTGTCCACTGAGTATTTTTTACCTCATAGTTCCTAAGACCGAAGAGAATCACAGAGCTTACAGCATTTGTTTCACAATCATACTTCTAATTTGGCATACAAGCAGCTGAAATGTATCTAAAATTTATTAAATCTGTTTAAACTGCAGGGAAAATCATTCCATCATGCTAAGAACTAGCAAGCTACAGAGGAAAAGAGGTGCAGTGATGACAGAAAGTGACCATATTACTCTCTGTAATAATGCTTTGTGCTGAGTGGTCATTTGATTGGACTTAAGCCAAATTGGAAGGCATCTTCATATACAAATTTTATAATTCCCAGAAGATATTTAGATAACTTCATATTGATTTAAAATAAAATAATTTTCATTTTAGCATGCTGAATTGAAAAATCCTGAAAATACTTTTGGTTTCAGAGCTATGTTCTTATCTAGCCTTTAATTTATCTGCAGGTACAAAACACAAATGAAGCTTGAATGAATTAGGCACTAATTCTCTAGACATGAATGTCCAAAACTGACAGTTTTGGTTATACTTGCACACTCCTCCTGCTGTTGGACAACGGGGATTCTGTGTTCCCATCTTGTTAGACCTCAGATTGCTCCTTAGAATCACAAAATCATTTAAGTTGGAAAAGACTTCTAAGATCATCGTGTCCAAAACTTCCAAGTCTGCCACTAAACCATATGCCTAAGACCTACAAGTCTTAAATACCTCCAGAGATGGTCCATGCCAAAATTACATCTGAAAATAAATAACTTGACTCTTGTGAATAATACCATCATGTCAACTTGAAGGCAATAAATTATATTATTGAGAACAGCAGCATATTTCCCACTGTGGGCCCCCTGAGAAGAGAGGTCAGCACAGCAGACAGAGAAGGAACCACTGCTTAGCCATTAGGGAGACTAATGGGGTAGACAGAATCTGATAAATGTACAAACAGCTCACATTAATTGCTGCATTCATGTATGCATAAACTACAGTGCAGGACGCAAGCTGAAGAAAACATGCTTAGAAATAAAAAATACATTTTGTTGAAAAGAAGCTGAAGGCATATTAGAGAGAATATGATGATAGAAAAAGGAAAATTACTGAGAGCTAAATAACCTACTGATTACTGTACTTAAAATCATATTCAGCTCCATTTATTTAAGGATAGGTTCGGTTGCATGATGCTTAGGTTCACGGTGTGAGAGCTAGAATAACCTGGTTTTATGTTATGAATATTTGGCTCAGTAAAAGATTAATTATGCTGGTTTGTTTGATTTTTAACAATCTTATCTGGCACAGCCAAGAGATGAATTTGAAGGGAATGACCACTACAAGCAAGGCCAGCTCCAGGCTCTCTCACATTGGTTCCATTCTGTACATGCTGCTGGAGCTACACTGGTTTGCTTGGGTTTCCTCTCAACTCTGACAACACAGCCAGGCAGACTTAGGCTTTGTGCTTTCAAAGGTGTGAAAATTTCTCCCAAACTTTTCGGGACATATGTTATTTTCTGCAGGAAAACATAAAAGGAAGAAGCCCACAAATGTTTGCTTATCAAACGTAAAGCTCTGCCCTTGTCTGCAGAATTAGGCTCCCATATGTTTTCCTTTCTGAAGTATTTTTTCTTTATGGCAATAATACCAGAAACAAAATAAGAGTTAAAGTTAAAAATGTTGTCACTATCCAAACGAATATGAAATTTCATAAATATTATGGCTTGTGCTATAGCACTTCAAAAATACTTTAAACAGATGGGCTAGTGAGACTGTCATTCATGTTTTAGCAGTCAAGAGGCATGTTTAAACTGCTGGTTGAAACACACGATATAAAGCACATTCCACACGTAGTGTCAGAAAAAAAAGCTTGTTTGCTAAGAAATCACACATTAAAAAAGCCCTAACTGAATAGCATAATATTTTAAACAACCCTGATTTCTTGGTAAGAGAGCAGTGGTCAGAAAAAAAAAATACTGCTATACTGTAGAGATTAAAGAAGTAAAAAAGAAAAGAACCTTGTTTCTCTGAATAAAGTATCACAGTATTTTCCAAACAACTATCTGGGTGAAAAGTTGAAAGCTAAAAGGTTTGTATACTCCTTTACGCCAGAAAAACACAATAGAAACCAGCCAGGGGAAAAATATTCTTTCAAGTGACAGCAGTTTAATGGAGATAAAGAATGAGGATGACAATTTTAATCCATATTTTAATGAAGATAAAGGTGACAGATAAAGGAAGAGGAGAAGGAGGAACGTGTTCTGTATCTTTCCCTATGATTTGAGATAGTCTCTTACAGGAAGGATGTTAGTTAACCCGAATGGTCACACTCCAGAATTTCACTATATAACAAATTCCCCAAAGTAACCCACTCTATATTATCTTCTTGCAAGTGCCTAAAAATTAATCATTTAAAAATATGCTATAGGTCACTTTGATTTTCTAGTGAAGATTTCTGTTCATTTATAAGCTCCACGATGATGAAACACAAAGTTAGGAAAATACGGGCAAAACCTTTAACTGCAGCCTTATATCATGATACAGAGTTCAGTTTTACCTTTAACTCCCAAATCTAAAGGAATTCATTTGCATAGAGCACAGAAGTATCCTAGTACAGGTAAGGGACGGGAACAGAGAAGGCAGAGCTTCCTCAGAGAAGGAAAAATCACTGTTGGAACTACTGTCTGCATTTAGAAAACCCAAACATATTGTCAGTTCTTCCACTCCCAGTAGGTGAAACAGAGAAAGCCAAACTCGTATGTTGTTCCTTGAAGCCCCATAAGAGATAAGGAGTCAGGAAGCTGCAGCCTTACACTCCACCTATCTACAGAAGGGTGTAAACTGAGTTTAGATAACGTCTCCCACAGGACTTGGTAATCATTCCTGCTCGGGTGCATTATCTGAGCAGGAAAACACATCTCTTCAGTCTTAATAATGAACAATACCTTAAAGTCAGATTCTAATCTTACAGGCAGGCGTTCACAAGTGTTAACAGATGATTCTAGGACACAAGTATATTCATTGGCTATGCAACTCACTTTTTTGTTGAGTCCAAACAAGCGGAAGCGAATACATCTCTCCCAGCTGCATCTGGAAACACTGTTAGGAGCTTGGAACACCTGGATTCCTTTGCCTTCTCCTGTCCATATCTGATCCTTATTCTGTAAGAGACCGATAAAAGAAATAAAAAGTAGAGAATTTGCATCACTTATGAGAAAGTGATCTCTGCTCAACTTAGTTAATTAATTTAAGACAGTCAATACCAATTATTCTGGAAACAAAACTAACACACAGAAAATACCAGTGGCTTGTCAGTGTGCTAGCTGTGAGAGGCCACTCAATGTTATTTACTATCCCTTACTAAAGTTACTTCCCCCATTTGTAGGATATTATTTAATCAAATCTTTGTAGGATATATTGCTTGCTTTGAGTAAACTAATTTTTGGAATTTTTCCACGCATTTTCAGGCAAAAAATATGTAAGAGAAGTACTTTACTTCAACTCCAATGCAGCAATGAGGTATTGGATATCCTGTCATTTATTCTCAGACCTGCTGCTATGCTGCCCATATGAACAAGATCAAATGAGTGTATGAGAGAAAAATGTGTGAAAATAGCTGTGAAATAGATGGATCAGAAGTAGGTTTAGGCTTATTTTTCATCTTAAACCACACTTCTTTTGTCACAGATTCAGACACAGGGAATTCTTCCCCTTCTCCCCAAGCCCAATAAGCCAGGATCTCTGCAGGAATCATTAAAGTGCAGCTGTTATTTTTCTCACTAACAGCCATGCTGGACTATATCAGAAGGAGAAAAACCCAGTAAAACACCATTTCAGGAAGAAATTTAAAAATAGAAATTCCAACTCCCAAATATTCTGACTGACACAGAGCAGAGATGGATGATGTAGGCAGAGGGGATAGTAGCAGCCATAACTCTCACTTTGCTGCCATTAATGTTTATGTTGTGTATGAAGTGGTTTACCAACATGCTGATGGACTGGCATAATGTGCAAGCAGACAATTTATTCCTTCATGCAGCAGCTATGGGAGAACACAACCACAAATGCAAGTTTCAGTAGAGACTGTTTCAAAATAGAGAGATTTATCTTGACAAGTAGAGAACTGCAATAAAAGTCGTATTACGCGGTGGAATAATTGGTGAATGCATTATGCTGTCAACATTTAACTGTTATAATCAACTTAAATAATCAAAGCTGCCCTAGAGATTTTATTGTTTTACGTTAATTTGAGAATAATTTCTAATTTTACTCACATTTGCATTAATGTAAATGGAAGTAATAAGTTAAATCTCAAAGTTAGGTGAGACAAGAGACATAACACCTGCTAACATTGACATGACTACTCTGCAGGCCATACATTCTCATACAGGCTGCACTTCAAACCAGCAGATGACACCAAAGTGCTTGGGCATGCTACCTATGCTGTATGGGCTATCCATGCTTACAATGACTCTGTGATAATGACTTTGCTAATTAGGGAGTGCTTGTAGTACTCCTTGGTCCTTCTCTCACCTGAAGTCACTCTGGAGAGTGGCTTGCTGTGACTGGTGCACTCACCTCTTGGCAGACGTGTTATTAACGTCTCTTTGTGACCTATCCAGCTCTGTATGCTTCATTAGTCTGTTTGCTCCACTCAGGCATAAACTGCTGATTTTTGGATTAGCTGCTTTTGTCTGTTAATCTACCCTTGACTCATAGGCTGAAATGTTTTAGCAGTGGAATTTTGAAGCATTTCAACAGTTGTTTCTGAACCACTTAGTGAGTGCCTTTAGAAAAACCTGCATGTTTTGCCGAGACCTGGGCGTATTTGTAGACTCTCTGTATGTGCACCGAGTAGTACATAATGTGCATAAAGGCAGTGCTTAGACAGAGGCAAATTCAGCCTAACTTGGTGTTATCAGGTAATTATGTAGATCTCAAATTGAAAGCAATAGCATGAGATCTTTTGACTCTTTACAGAACTGAGTAAAGCTCTGGCTGCAGATATCAGAATTCCCTGCGTGGGAAAACCCCATACCAAGTCAGTGATTTGGTGGTACAGGCTCTTAAACTGTTTCCAGCAGCAAGTTCTGGCTTGTAGGGGATTCTGTCTTGCTTCTCCTTTGACTAATGGGACCATACAACAGCCTCAAAGGAAAGAGGAAAATAAGGCTTAGCTACAACTTTATTGCAGAAAGATGGGGAAATTAGCGTGTGGAATGGTGAAGACAAGGGGGTGCTACCTACACTATAATTTTGATGCCAGTCAAGGTGGTAACATCTGCATCATTATTGAGAAGAGAGAGAGAGAACGAGAATTCATGTAAGCTTTGGGGCTCCCTGGGGGCATATACATCCAGCTGTATATTTAATGTGTGCACAGCACAGCTACCAGGACAGCAGCGTGTGGCTCAACAAATGCCGGCACACAGTGTGGCGTGTCCTCAATGACAGATCAGGCAAATTAAGAAAAACACCAAGGGTTTGACTGGATACCATCAATAGTTTGATTGATTCTATGCTTTGTGTCAGAATGTCCAAGTGGGAGAGAAAGATATGCATTTAAATATATTGCTGATGGTTTAATTGCTGAAACTTGCTCTCCATCCCTGCTCAGTTGTAATAATGATCAGGGCATGGAGCATTACTTGAAGAATTAATGACCACCTGAGGTTAACAGCCCACGGCTAAACCTTAAGCCTTCAGCTTTCTCAGATAGTCATTAATCCCCAGGAATTGTCCTGTGACTCCATCATTATTTCTAATTTTAAAAGTATATTTTCTCCTTTTAATTTTCTTTTCACAAAATGAAAGTACTCAATTAGACTTTGTCATTAAATCACATCTGCATTGATTACCCAGGAAAAAATAACGAGAACAAAATTAAATTTGCCTATTTAATCATTGAATCCTGATTAAATATTTGTTATAAACATTTCATTGCAATTAAGGGTGCATAAAAAATGCACATTAGGCAAAGAATGGTATACAATTCAAGGCTGCAACATGTCCAGACACACTGCTTCTATTTACTTCCTTTATTCCTTGCTGAACAACGTACTACATTTGTGAGAAACTTCACAAATTATTTTCAGCATCACAGGACTATTAATACATAACAGTAGCTAAGGAACCACACAAATGTTTCAGTGATCTGATAGTGAAATCAATTTAAACCACAGTGATGAAGATATTCCTAAAAGAACCACATTGCACGTAATTATTTTCTTTTTTATAGGTTAATAGAGAGTCAAAGAAAATGCCTAGGTAAGATTTCAGACAGTGATCCAAATTCTCCAAATTTCTCTCAAGAAGTTTGTGTTCATCACCAAAACCCCCCATTTTTGTCCATGACACTGTTCTCTGGTGGGATCCCATAGGATTCCATGTGCATCTAGAGATGCTCGGTGCTGTGATAAATGAGTCCATGGCTCAGTCCCTTTGCAGCCACAGAGAGCACATCGTACCTCACGGAGCTGCGTGCTGAAACTCCAGGCCCTGAATTGAAGTGAAATGGGTTCACTGGAGTTGTGATTTCATACTGAACTTCAGCAGGAAGCCCAAAGCTAGTTTACAGCGATATTTGTCATCTTAGCTCTCTCTGCTGCTGAGAGGCACCTGCCATGCTGATACACAGTAACAGAGGAAAAGCCCTCGTCAAAGTTTTGAATAATCACAGTGTATGAGTACTGACCACCTTTCTTGTTGCATACAGCTTTGTGCTTGTGCTGCCACACCTGGGTGTGGACAGCCCTGCCAGTGCCCTCTCAGAGGTGGAGAACTGAGCCTGCAAACCAGCCTGGGACACACAGACAAAGGGCTTTGGGTCAGTGGCTGCTATAGGTCATGTATAAGCAACTTAATTTTCTGTGAGAGAGTTTCACTTCTCCCTCCACTATAAACCAAATACTTTCCCATGTCCCCTTCACTCCCTGTCACAATATTCCCAATTTCCTCCAAGTCTCATCTCCCCTGCTGGATTAAGTGAACAGGTCTGTGCATTGAACCTGAAGTGAAGAAGATCTTGGTAAGATTGCTCCCCTCCATATAAGAAATTCTCTATGTTGGTTATTTTTTTGTACACAAATGTTCATAGAAATTAATGTACAAATATATTTGAACACTAATTGAAAATGTCAATAAACGTTTAAAGATTTTTTTTCCTCCCTGTCTCATTTCAGCTTCTCTAATATGAAAGCAGATGGAGCAGCATAAAACCAACATCTGATCCTAAAATATACCTAAAAATTTTCAGGTTTTCTGAATGTTTCATTGCTCCTTCCAAGTCTTTTTCCAAAATCTCACTGCTTGCATTTAGAATGTCTATATTCAGACTGTAGAAATCATACCAGAGGACTCATCTTTTTAGCACCTTTTATTTAATCACAACAATAGAAGGAATTATTTCAGTAAGAAGGCTGACATATTTGGTCACTTCCATGATTGTGCTATTGATTTAAGCATCTCAGAATAATTTTAGCAGGAACATTCCTAATGAAATTGCATGCATTCTCTGTGCTGTCAATAAATTGACCACGAAAAATATTTCAGCCATGAAACATTGGGTGGTGTTAGTGAAGTAACAGGGAGGTTATCTGCAGACACAACCAGCTTGCAGCTGCCAGATGGTGTTGAACAGAACAAACTGCTATGCAGAGCAGCTGAATTTCTACCAGGTAAGTGCCCCATTACACACCGTGGTTTTGTGTAGTCAGATGGCATAGGGGAATGATATGTGCATATTTGAGCCAATAAAAAACCAAAAAAGAAAATACTGAATAATCAGCATGTTCTTCGTGTTGTCTTTCAGACACTAAATTATAAATTATACACATAGAAATATCTTTCTATCTAAAAATCCACATCCAATAAAAGACAAAAACCCCACTGAAAAAAACCCAACAAAAATACCTTTATATAGCCCAATATAATAAGGCTATTGTAATGCCTACATGTATTTAAGAATAATAATAATAAAAGACATCAACATTTGCTATTCTTAAATAAATACAATATTTTGTAGACTGAATGATGGATTCCACTTTCATTTTAAAGCACTGCAAACCTATTAAGGATACAATTCAATAGACATCACATGAAAAAAACCCACTAATCAAGACTTTGGGTTTGTTCCTTTTTTCCAAAAAAAGGAATGGCTACCATAATTAAAATTACGGGATTCATTTTTAGATGCAGTAGGCAGAGTGAAGTGAACCAAGGCAAAACAAAAATCCAAACCTCCGAATCTTACTCTTGAAGAGAGAACGGGGGAAACTTTCATGGGCACATATGGTCTCATCTGAAAGAGCACTTCCCACTCTAACTTCCCACTAGTACTTTCTGAAACATTGGTTCAAAACTGATTCAAAAGAAGGATGACCTAGTGAGTCACCAGTATCATTTATGGAAACCTAAGGAATGCCTTCAAGACCTCTTGCCCGACTGCTTGATCTTATCCCATTTGTAAGACCACAGTCCAAGTTTGCATATATGTATTCAAATACATGAGTAGATTTAAAGAAAAAAAAATCTATATGGAAAGCACTCTTTCCATATTTATTATGGAAGCAGCTGAGAGCTCTTATTCTCCAGTCTTTGCAAGTAAAACCATAGTAATAAGTTCTAGGCTTATCACTGCCACCTTCTGAAACACTGAAATGTTATGGATTCATTAAAATTACCAAAGCTTATTTACACATTACTAACACAGCAAATGTTTACTCTAAATAGAGTTCCTCCTTGTTGAAACCAAGTTTACCAACCTGTGCATGTTTTCAGCTTCTGCCACAGAGCCGGGTTAGAGGGAAGGTCTTGCAATTTAGCATGATCAGCCATTTGTGAAGGGTACGTATTTCTTAAACTTCACCATTAATCAATTATTCTGTAAATAGATGAGGCCCTATGCATGTTTAAAATGAAATTTACACATTAAACCACTCAAGATGATCTTTCATTTCTTTAATAAATTAATTCAGTGCTAATGGAGGGTGAAAGACTGACTGAAGCAGTCATTAATTTAACCTTTCCCTCTTGATAAGATCAGTGAGCTACCACTTCTCACAAGGGTATGTCAGGGGAGCAAGTCATTTTATAACAACTCAGTGAAATGTATAAACATGGTAGTTTTTAGAAAATGCATTAGCAAGAAATTTACGGAGCCACCTTCAGGTTATTAGAATAACTAGTTAATTAGCCTCCCTAATGCCATATGGGCATCATCCACAAACATTTTAGAGATTCAGATTTGAAACTATTTTAACAATTATAATTTCTAAAATGACTACAAGTAGATTATGCTTTCCAAAAGGAAATTCAAGAGCTCCAAGCAGGTTTAACCTACGTAAATAAAGCAATATGTATATGAGTTTCTTTAGAAGGTTTTGGAAAAAAGAAGGAAAAAAACCCAAACAGGAACCTCAGAGTAACATAACAATCAATATAATACCAGCCTGACCAAAGAGAAAGAAAACAAGCAGCAGTAGGGCAGTAAGCCCAGTTGGAGAAACCTTCATTTACATTATAAATTCAGATTCAATTCCAGTTCATCCTTGCCTTTTTTTCTTTTAATTCTGTTATGTTATAAACTTTGATTTCTACTAGAAACCTATAAAAACCTGCAAAAAACTCTATGTATTCAAGAGAATACATTGAGCTATATTTTCTAGGACAGACTGGATTACTGAATGTTTGGGTGTTGCAAGGCACTGAAGACCATTTTTTTGTCTTCTGTGACAGTTTTCCAGACCACACTGGAAGGCAACTTTATTGCACACTTCAGCAGGAACTGAGTTCCCAGTAGCACAGTACTTGCAGGAAAACTCTTATTTGTTCAGATAATTCAGTGTGTGCAACCACAAGAAGGTAAAAAGTCCTTAAAAATCAATATCATCTCAGGCTAAAGCAAAAGCAACATGAACCTAAACCAGGGAATCAAGCAGTAGTCATAACCCTCCTGCTGAACAGTATTCCAATATTCCTGTGGTAATGGCCTACACATTTGCTTAAATTCTGTTTTCACACAGGAAACATCTGAAATACATTCTTTTCAAAGAGACTCCATACTTTTGGTTTTCAATATTGAAAGATATGTTTGGTTTGATATGATGTCCAATTTTTTTTTTCCTCAATTACCCTTTTTCGCCTTCAGGTGAGAAATGTAAGGACAAACATCTATTAAAAAACTGCACAGGAAACAACAGCGTTTGCTGCTCACCAGCAAGTACTGAACGATTCTTTGTAACCACTAGAAATAAAGGTCAGTCATGTTCCTTACATAAAACATCTTGCTATTGTCTAATAGCAATTTTACATCAAATCAGGGACAGAAAGGCCCAGATATCTGCAGAGACACACACAAATGAATTTCAGCTGTTAAAATAAGCCCTGAAACACAAATTTTGTTCATATTGGCCCCAAAAGAAGACAACTGGAAAGAATGGCACCCCAGCTCATTTTTATGATGGAGCCAAAAGTTTATTGGACACTTTTATCAGAAATCTATGCACTCAGATTCATGTAGAGCAGTCACGCAGCCAGTTGCAGTTTATTTTAAATGGAGATACATCTGCACTATACAGCTAAGATTAAACAGCCCCTCGGAAGTGTAAATATGAGATATTACAGCCAGTTTAGTCAGAATGACTTTCTCAGCCCACTGTAGAGCCAGAAAAGAAACATAAAGGAATTAAGAGTGAAGAAAGGCAGATTCTGTAAGAAGGCCTAGGTTAAGACTATGTTAACACCAGATAAACAATTATGTATTTCTTCTTATCAAGAACTCAAATTCAATGAAAATTTTAATATATTTTTTTGGAAAACTAGAAATTACCACCTGAAGAAAACAAATTTGAAAGCATAAATTAGGTTCCTCAATCTTCGAGTGTATACAGAAAAAACCAAACACCTGTTAATTTTAAGCTATCTGGTTAAACTGTTAATAAACTTATGATTACTTGTGTACATCATTTATAATATACATGCATTATTTCAGAATCATATAAAATCTACTATTGGTGTAATATTAGATAAAATAGTTCACTGTTAGCTACTGCCAAAGAGCTCATCATTTCAATCCTTAGATGGGTTCTGGATCTCTATTCCTTCCTTAGTGGCTTCATGAACAGCAGGGTGAAGGGGTGTTTGTCTTTTTCTTAGAGGGAAAAATTAACCCTATTAATCTCAATACTTTAAGAACAACAACTGTTCAAGTGCTTTGCTCCTAGGACTTAAGTGAAGAAAAAGCAATCAGTTTACTTCCTACTGGAGTACACATAAACAACATTTATCACAATAAGCACTATCTTGCCCACATACTCGGCCGGATATCTCAGCTCATCTACTTTAGACTCTCAGTGAAAAATCCTTTCATACTCTGATTTCATTGAAATAAGATTTATTTTCCTCTCAGTTTTCTGTACTCGTTTTTTTCTAACATATTTACATGTCTTGCTTGCTTTTTCTCTGGTGTGTTTTGGCATATTTTTGAGTAATACTTAGTTGTACCAGTTCAGCATGTTAAGGGAGGAAAGTGGAAATGAAATGCATTCAAGCAACTACAGATGAATAAAACAGTGAGGGTTATTGGTGTTACCTGATTCTACCTTGACTGAAAAATTTCAGTTCCACACAAAATTTGATTGCTGATGAGGGACCTGAGTTTGCATTATGTGAGGTGCTGATGGGGCCCTGGTGACTTCGCACAGCTTTAGGGGAAGTTAATGGAAATTGCTGGGTATTCGGCACTTCAGGAAGAAAAGCAACAACTTGCAGGCTGCCTAAAAGTAGATTTAAGAGTCTGACATCCTGAAACCAAGATAGAGGCCAACGTTGGTCATTTTTTAATAGTATGTCTTTCCATGGAGTTCAGTACTACATATACTGAAAAAAATCTGTCTTCCCCCTTTCATCTCCCTCTTTTGCAACATGTTTTTTTCATAAGAGCTGCGAGCGGGATTATTAATATTCAAAACTGATTCACTGAGCACTGTGTGAGAGCTTCCTACAACAGCATTGTAACTCGTTATCTAGTAACCTCAGCTCTCATGATAACTGAGATGTCTGTGGTTGCAGATGAGATCTCTACAGCTCTGTCTACCCACGTAACTTTCCGACTACATGCAAGTGCAAAGTAAATGTGGTGAGTTTTCAGAGCAATTCGGCTAAATCATTATATAGCCACAAGTCCCAGTCCTCCCAGACTTACCCTAAGGTGACTTAACTTTCCACCACAGCCAGGACTGATTTGCTGGAAAAACAGCCCACAGCAACCAGCAATCTTGTTGCTCCAATTGGTACCAAATTTATATATTACTTTTTTTTTTTTATCATTATTTTACCTTGGAAATAAGTTTATCCAAAAGTAAATCAGGGCCCAGGATTTTTTTTTTTTTTACTTCCGGCATGATGTACCAAGAAAGTTTAGTGCAATGAGACATCCAGCTCTATTTTGTGTTCTAGGCAATGTAAATTTACAGAGGGTTGCAGAATCCCTCTCTGAAACACTTGTGTGGTGCTGTGCATCCCACCCACCACAGGGCACATCACAGTAGAGTGGGGGTGCAGGAAGAGACTCTCTTGCTCCACTCAGACTGAGCCTGCTGAGGGGTTTGCACAGTTCCTAAGATATGTTTTCTAACAGTTCCTTTCACATCACATTTTGAGGAATACACCCACAAATTATCAGGAAATCATAAGTGTAATCTAAAAACATTTGAAAAAGCTTAAAGAATATAGTCATATTACAAAGATGAATGTCCTACTCAGTAACAGACACAGCAGAAGTAACACTGTGGTCATTAAGGAGCTCCTGAGAGCAGCCACCTAAATAACGTTTTTGTTGCAAATTGCCGAAGGTAGATGGGGCACAGGTACTTTCCTATTCAATAACAAATTCTGTTCCACAAACAAGTTCTCTTAGCAAAGCCATGTCCTAATCATCTACACAAACAACCCAGTAGGAGGAGTGATTCAATTCAAATAAGGCTGCTTGTTTTACTTGAAATGTTCCTGACAGGTAAGATGGGGGTACAGCTCATTTTCCTGCTTGTGATCCTTTGTTTGGACACAACAGGATCCAGCCCTGTGCACAAACATTGTACAACTGGGTCAATTCATTCCTGAGGATCGGTGGATAAGGAATTCTGAATGGCGTGTTAGCAATTTCAAGGGGAAATAAATGACAAAAATACTTGTACAGTCTTCCAAAGTACTGAAGTCTATAGGCTCAGAAATGGTTAGGATGCTATCTACCACCACCTTGAAGATAACCCCCATACTCCTGGTATGGAATTATGTCTCTACTGCAGTGTATTGAACATCAGCTTCACAGAGCGCCCTGTACCTCACATAAAAAGGAATATTCTTCAGCTTTCCAATAGCAGGCTCCTGCCCTTATTGTAACTGCAATCCTGTCTAAAATACATGAAAACTACAAAGGAAGTAAAGGATGGAAATAACTTGGCCACACCATTTCATTGTTCCACTCTTGCTTACGGTACAATTCAGAGTGCAAACACTTTCTTATGAAAAACTTATTGAAATGACTCTGCAGGTCACCTGAAAGCTACATCTAGCTTCTGCGAGATTCCAGTCTGGTAAAAGTTAGCATATCACAATCATAACTTGAAGTATCCTGGTCACCCAAAGGTATTTGTCACCTGATAGATTTCATAGGCATGATATCACAGACAGGATTAACTCTAAAAAGGGCAGGTTTGCTGAAACAAAGAGAAATAAAGTTCTGGTAGGGAAGAAGTGTCAGAGCAATGATCTATGTAACACAGAAAATACTGCCTGCAAAAGAAGCCAATATTACAACAGTCATCTAGAACTCTGGTATGGACAATAGAAGAGTGGACACAGCAAATTATTAGTGTTATCTTGCAGAAGCAGAAAATCTAGACTTGGAATTAATGAAAATTATTCCACCTTCTCTTTACTATTTTAGCATTCTCCAAGGCATACATAATCCTAACATGAAAATAAACAGATGTCAGAAGTAGAACTTACGAAGAGATTTACAGCATGGCAGCCAACACATCCCTATCCCAACAACATGGGATAGAGCTAGATCATCTTAACAGGGCACTGGTACCTGCTATGTGGAATTATCAAAAATCTGCTGTGACAGCAGACCTTTTGGGCTGCATAATTCCCAAAAGATGACAAATCAACTATGATAAAGAGAGAATAGTGACCACAACTGATAACGCACAGGATCACCCTTGGCAGGACAATCTCTGTGCTATGGACTTACCACAAACCAGATCACAGCAGATTCAAAAAACTGTCAGCCTGAAAAATAAAGAGCCTCTGGCTCCTCAGCATCATCCTGTGCAAGCAAACACGAGCTAGTAACTGCTATTGATGTGAATGATGGGACCACGAATGAATGGTCATTCCCAAAGCTGGTCTGAACGCAGCTGATACTGGACAAACTCAATTTTCCCCTCACCAAAAGAGGCTGTCTGGTTTATTTCCTAAATTTTTTTCCTTTTTAAAAATTTTAAATTATTCTTTCCCCCAGTCACCTTCACAGAAATTTCTGCAACCTCTCCTTACAATCCTGTTTCTTTTGGCTGCAGGTGTTTTCATTTTTTGCTCACTACTTCTGCAACTGCTTTACTTTGTGATGAATGTAGACTTACGACAATTTTCCAACTGAGAATTTACAAGGGTTAAACAGCTGTATTATTTAACATTTTACCAATTTTACCAGTTAGAACTTTGTTTATGCATCTCGGAATGATTTCGGTCATCTTTTCCTCAGGAAGAAATCATGGCCGACATGTAATCAGACCTTTGTCTTTCAAAAAATTACCTAGGAAGTTATACCCAATTTTACATTTGTGCAGTTGGTTATTGCAGTCTGTAACTTCATATTCATCTAGCACAATATTGCCTAAATTAAAAAAAAAAATAAAAATAAAAAAAAAACAAACCAACATTTCTTTACATTATCAAGCCTTGGGCATTGTTTGTATTTTTAAAAGTCCTTCCCTGCTGTATGATTAAAGAACATTTTGGATCCTAGTCAGATTTCTGCTGAATGTCTCTTAGTATGCTCTTTAAATCTGATTGAAAGCGAGCGATAGCAATTCTGATTTTTCAGTCTTCCAAACATTCTCATCAGAGCAATATATCCTATATCCCTAACTGATATATTTATCTGTTTCGATTGAAACATGTGGCTTTTTGGCTTGGGAAGTTCTACTTAATTTTCCATCACACAGGTGCCATTCCATAGACTTGACAGCCCTT
Organism: Edolisoma coerulescens; assembly: GCA_013397115.1. Taxonomy (NCBI): domain Eukaryota; kingdom Metazoa; phylum Chordata; class Aves; order Passeriformes; family Campephagidae; genus Edolisoma; species Edolisoma coerulescens. The sequence goes on along the minus strand of VWZW01002788.1, from coordinate 464,197 downwards.
CTCATCCTTATTTACTCCTCTCTCCAGGCTTTATATATATATTTATTTTGAGTCGAGAACAGTAACTCTATAAAGCACACAAGACGTGATCATACTGTGAATTTACCAAGTAAAACAATAATGAGATCTATTTTATTCTATATAGGAAATCTAAGAGATATTGGAAATTTCTAAGACTTAACCACCACTGAGACCTGAGCTGTCTGTGAAAAAGGTAGGCTCTCATGTCTAACTTCAAGAGTCATCTCAGAACCTATCCTTTTATATGCAAAGTTAGTGTTAATTTTTCCCTGTGTGCATTGTGTAAAGCAAAGGTCAGCTGAACGATCTCAGATTTGGGAGACTTTCTGTTGACTTTTATGGAGTCAGCCCTCCATAATGCTCTTGTGCTGGTTAATAGTGGCACAACACAAAAGATGGAGTGCATGATAAGTGCCTAATACAGATGGCTGAAAAACCTTTAGGAGCCACAGTCCAAATACAACAGCAAACCATGCTCCACCCTGATCTCATCCATTTCTAGACTTCTCTGAACATAAATATTTCAGTTCCAAAAGGGGCAAAATGCAGAAGAAATACATCAAAGAAAAGATAAATGTAAGTTTTCAAATGTAATTAGGAACCTAAACATACAGATTGATAAAAATAGGTTTTCCATAGCAGTTGAGGGTGATTTTGAAAATTCTGTCAAGATATCTTCAAGCTTTTTAAAACCTGATCCTATCTGAGGATACAGTGAAAACATAACATTAACTAAACTTTCCTCCAGTCTTAGTGTCATGCTCTGAATAATGCTTCTTCCTGAGTATATGACTAGCAGAAACTATTCTGCCTTTAAGGACAAGAGATTGCATTTCTGTTCATTGTTTTGTATATTGAGATGAAAAGTAAAAAATTATGGCCAAATTAGGTTGGAAAATCCAGAACATCACACACAAAACTGTTCATCAGAACTTGGCATCTGTCAGCACGAAAAATCATATATGATTAATTTATTTTTATGAATCTATATCATCCTGTAAAACAGCACAGCTTGCCTGCTTCAGCATATTAAGGCCTCAGGGAGGTAAAACGCAGTAGTCATCCTTCACAATCAAAGTGTGTTTAACAAGATTGTTAAGGGAATTCTCTTAACATCCCCTCAGTAGCTGCATGGGCAACTGCTCAACTAGTGAGCCATGGTCATGTTTTCACAGTGCCTGCCCCAGCCATCACCAGCCTGCCCAACCTCTGCACTTAACACTTGACACGCTTCCCCTTTCGGTGGCACAGGAGCAGATTACGTATATCAGCCCAGCCTTGGAAATCTCTGTACCCAGCCCTGTATTTCTGGTTTCACTGAGGTCAAAGTGAGACCAAACGTGGTGTGTTTTGCCTTACAGAAGCAGAAAAAAGAATTGGGAGAAAAATAAAATATGATCCTTTAAAATACCTGTTCAATATTTCAGTTGATTAACTAACATTGCAGAAATGTCTTAAAATATACATTAAAAAAACCCCAAACACAAAAAACCCCTCCCAAACAACAAAATTCTTGCAAGAGACGGTATTGTCCTTGGAGCACAATCCACTCTGTGATTTTAAGTCAAGGAAAATTACAGAATATGAAAAAGAAAAAGTATGTCAGGTTGGATTTTGAGCTGATATCCCTTCCCAGCTTATCCTCATTGTTATCTTGAAGATAATTTCTTTCCCCTTTCCCTGCATGGAATCTGATATTCTCAAGAAGGAAGGTCAGAACAGACGATGAAGTGTTAAAAGATTAAGGCATCATGTGTGAGTACAATACAACACGAGAGTCAAATTTAATGATGAAATAGGAGTGTCACATAAAACAGACCAAAAAAAAAAAATCAGACAGCTACCTTACAGTAAAAATAATAGTGCAGCTGCTGCATGAAACACTTATCACAACTTCCAGGACATTTTAAACTGGTGTTCTGTAGGTGTTAAGGACTGTGGTGAGAGACACGGGCCAGGGCTCGCCCACCTGGAATCTGCACTGGCTGCCCCAGGGCGCTGCAGCGAAATCAGGGCTGTGGCAAGCCCTGGCTCGCAGCGTTCGGGGGCATTTGCTGGGTCTGCTGGTGCCACCTACAGCGAGCGGGGCGCAGCTCTCCCGGCTCTGAGCCCCGCTCCAGGACAGCAGCAGGCGTCCCAACGAGCGAGCGGGAACAGCGACTCGAAATGCATCAGAAATGCATTTAAAAGAGCAAAACGGGTCTTGCATGATACAGACAAATGGGCTTAGCAAATGAAAACAGCTCTATTCAGAAAAAGAAGCAGACAGGCAAGCAAGCATGTAAAAAACAGAGGGAAAAAAAATCAATGAGTACTCAGAGACTAGCCTGGTAAGCAAAATGCAAGCCAGGTCATCTGGCTTTTGCTAACAGATACGCAAATAAAAAAAAAGATTATTCAGCTTGTAGAGAGAGACAGAGCACAGATGGGTAAGATGAACACGTATTTCTGATTTTGAAATTTGACTTTTTTATCTCCCCATATCTTCTTTTTTCCATTTCCAACGCAATAACACCGTGTCTTTTGCTATTCTGTTACACCTTTCTGCATGTGTTTGATAGATGGCAAATAGTATCATCAGCAGAAAAATGCAAAATGGAAACTCAGCAGCGGGAGTAGCAAACAGATATGTTTGGCCATGAAGAAGACATTGAGGAATCTGAGGACTCATTTCTTTGCCATAGACTTATTTATACATCTCTGAGCATGTCTGAGCAGCTCATCACAGAGCAGCGCAGAGTCTTAAACTAGAATGTCCACACCAAGTGTGCAGTAAACTCCAGTTCCTGTGCCCAACACAGAAAATCTGTTTTACAGCATCTCTCTGGGCAGAACCAATGAGTTAACCCCTGTCAGAGTTACAGGGCCCAGCCAGTGGCAGTTTAAAGTCATTCAAGCTACTCTCAGAGCTAAGCTGAAGTACTGTCTACACCAGTACCTTAGATCTCTTCATGTTTCTCTTCGCTCACAAAGCAAGATAACATTTCTTCTTTCACCTCATTGCTTATGCTTTCTATTCAGTCTGCTTAGTCTCTGGGGCACAAATGATGCCTTTTTGGAAGGCTGTCTTGTCCAGAACCTATGCAGCAGTGACATGATTGCAGTTGGGTTCAGCTGAGGCTTTTAAATTGTGGCTTTAAAAAAAGGCAACAGAAAGAAAATTATGTAAATATTTTAAAGGTAGGTGGAGGTGGCTCCCTTTGCTTAGATTTGCTAGCAAGATGCCCTCATTTATCATTTCCACGTATCTGTAACATAGATATAAGGTAATAAAAGTCAGAGTTTGTGGCATCATAGGTGATTAGTTTGGAAAGTGAGGATGTAAAGGTAAATTTCATAATGGAAGTATAATCCTAACACTGGCAGTTGTGTGGTGGTTGTGGCACTTATTATCAAGTTACATTACTTCTCTCTAAAAATTCTGATTTTATTTTCAGTAAATACTGTGGAACGGGTGAATAACAAGGATACCTGCAGCAATGTTAGCAGTTGTACTTCACAGAATCACAGACTCATAGAACAGTTAAGATTGGAAAAGACCTCTATGATTTTTGAGTCCAAATATTTTGTTTAATGAAAAATCCCTGTTGAAGATGAGTTAGTTGGATATTGCTGAAAGAGAAGTGAGAACTGAACCTACTCTTCATTTCACTACTTACACACCAGAGGCTCCAGCCAAAACCTACCTCACATGGCTTGGAAACCAGAAAGAAGACAGGGTCCCAACTTCCTGTTTTACAAAGCTTCGTACATGAGCCTTTTCCATCACACAAATCCTTTTGATTTCCGTTCACCTGAGCTTTCTGCACAGCTTTTCTCCCACATTAATTCTTACATTTCTTATATTTTCCTGAAACGTTTTATTGTCATCAAATATTTTGCCTATATTTTGTCAGATTAGCTGCCCACACTTGGAATGTCTTCACTGTCTTCATCTGCCAAGAATTCTTTCCCAGTTACAAGCCATGAGAGCCAGAACTCTTCTTCCCTTCAGTGCCTCTTAAACTATCCTAACACACTCTTAGCATTTTCCAAATACTTCTCCTGGGCCTCAGCCTTTGTCTTGCCTTTGTCTTAATACAGATCCAAATTGTCTTGAGGCAGAGAATGTGTTTTACCCACCTAAAAAGCCTTGTAGGTTTACAGCTTATGTAAATGCTTGCTCATAATAATAGCTGTGATATACACTATGTAATATACAGCTGCATTAAAGATCAGCTGGCCAAACAAATCACAAGTCACAAGATAACCATCACTAATCACTAACTGCATATTTTGGCCTGTGCAAAATGGAATAGAAAGATTCAATGACTTGGGACTTGAAGAAACAGATTTCACTAGGGAAAAAAAAAAAAAAAGCCCAGCCAAGCTAGAATAAGGCTAAACTGAGGGGCAGCAAAATTTATTCAAATATCTTAGGATTCAGAAAAAACAATGAAACAGGACCAACAGCACTGCATATAAGTACAGTAGTTGTCTTTCAAATTTTATATTACTTAATGTTACCTACCAGAAAATGGTATTTCCCAAGGTGATCTAGAATTATCTAAAGCTACAAAAATTATATTTGTTAGTGTTTGACCCTTACCTGTGATGTTCCACTTAAACTTCTCCATGATTTCACAAACACAAAAACAATTTCCTAAGACATGTACCTTGGGTTTGAGCTACATCAGTATGGAGGAGGGGAAGGAGCAGGCATACTAACACTTCAGAAGTATTTTAGGATTCTCACTAAAACCCACTGAACTATCATAAGAGAAAATCTAGGAAGTTTCTTGCAGAGACATATCTGTGTGTTGCAGTGTGGTCTCATCCCTTAGATAAAATTGTTACCATTATTCATATGATATTTGCTAAATTAGGTGTGCATTTCTATAAGCACTGTTTTTTCCAGGGATGCTCCATATACATCCCTGACTGCCAGTTACAGTCCCTCTTGAGAGAGATGCAGCTATGAGTAATAGAGACAAACAGAGTGGAAAGTAGAATAAAATGAAAATAAACATTAATAGTCTTTAACCTCACGCTGATTCATTGGCTCACACAAATCAGCACTCTGGGATTTGGTCCCTATTACAGTGAGGGAACTCAGGGTATTAAGTCTTTAATCATAAAGGCACTTAAGCACTATCTTTAGCACTGGCATTAGAGCAAAGCCATGGCAGTGAGCTGGCAACTCATGCACCAAACCATCATCCTGCACCTGAGGCTGGGCATTTGGGGGGTCACTCTGTGGTGCTGTCACATCTCTGTTGCTCATTCCCACCTCTTATAATTAAAGGCTTTGGAAAGGTTGAGAGGGAAATCTCCAGTACACACAGAAACCTTCCACTTAGCCAAGAAGGGAAGAGAGAAGCTGAGAAAAGACCAGAAAGGCACCACTTTCTTAGTGTCATCCAGCTGAGGGGGCAAACAGAGCTGAGAGCAGGGAGCTGAGGGCAGAGACTGCAGCCCAGAGCAGTCATCTGGAAAAATACTATGAGAAGACAATATAACACTTCATCCATTCTTAACAGTAAAGCCTGGAATTGTCTAATGGTGAGTACTGGATCCAGGCGTTTTCACATCCTGCAGCTCTCCCACTATTGAAAAAAGCTCTGTCAGATTCCAGACCTGAGAGACAACAAGGGTTTGCCACTGTTTTGCTCTTTTTATTGCTGTATAATTTACATATTTATCAAAATATTATAAATTCCCCATCAACCCGTGTTCACTTCTGTGTATTCATCCATGACAGGTTTTTTGATTGTTTTTGAAAACACAAACATGGATTTTTTTCTTCTGTGTAGCTGTTATCAAAATTTTAATGAAATTTAAAAAGAAGTAGACTTTATTTCCAACCATCCAATACCTTTATCCATGTGTTTTAACACTGTTTTTCTAGAAACAAAAGCCAGGCTACCACTGTGGTTTACCCCTCTGGCTTTACCATTGTGCATGAGCATCAACACTGTAGGAAAATATTTTTCTCACCATTGCCTCTTAGGGGCCTCCTACTCTTCATAGAAGATTTTCTACAGTGCTGTTGAGTCAAATCTATTTTGCCCTGAAAAATCTCAATTTTCAAGATTCAACACTTCAGTGATCACACACTTAGAAGGACTCAGTCTTTAGACAGTACGATGCCGATGAAGGGAACAGCAACAGCTGCTCAGAGTCCTCAGTACAGCTGAGTAGAACTCAGGGGATGGCAGCACATAGCTACCAATACTTTACAAACATTGTTTGGTAATCCTGGAGTTAGAAGATGAAATAAATCTAAAAATTATAAGCAGGAGAAGGAATACAACAAATTAAATAGGCTGTAATTTAGGTGTTGATTTATTTCCTACACCATGCTTAAGCTGAACTTTGAAGAACACGAAATTGATATTTAATTGCGTACCTTCTTCAAAAATAAGTAAGTAAACAATGTGTATAGCCAGAAAATAATTACTTAGTTCCTTGCAAAAACTTTTTTTTTTTTAAATCTAATATGCTTCTAAATTTTGAATTGATTCTTGGACTAGTACCGTAATCCCAATTTTAAAAGACTACTAGTATGCCACGTCAGGTACATAGTTATAGCTTAGGCTGAATACAGTGTAAAATCCTGACACTGGATAGCAGAATGGATTTAGCTATGTGTTAGAAAACATCTCGAAAAGAGTTTAAAAGTGCTGGATTTCAAGTCCAGCCTCTGAATGCAAAAAGAACTGTGGCAACAGTGGCTTTCTGGGGAATTTTCTTCTTCATAGTGCTAATATGAAATTCCAGCCAGGACCGACTGCCCTTATTTCGAACCAGTAATTTCTATATTTGAAATTAGTACATTAAGAACAGAGGTGAAGCAGTTTCAGTCTCTTTCCAAAGCTCAGTCTGTCCACGTCAGTGTTTAATAACTCCTGCTTGCAGTAACCAACTCTGGTTAGAGTCTCCTGCTCATGCTTCATGTACTCTTTGGAATTGACCATTTTCTATTTCATCCCAAGACAATTTATCTGCAACAAAACATCAACACACCAATCCTTGGAAAATTCCTCCAAAGACATTCCACCTGTCCCCACAGCACCAGGAACGTTTTTAGTGCATTAATTTAATCTATAGCCGTTTTTGGCTAAAGGTAGACAAATATGATTTAGACATTCTAATCCTTCCATATCAGAGTAGCACTTTAGGGCTTATGTTCTTAAACTCAAGCTGGGGAGGGAGGCAGCCAGAGGGAGGTGTGAGGAAAAAAAAACCCACAAATATTGCTTTCTGTTATTTTGTGATTAATTTCAAATTAAGCCTCTCTCCAATTTTCCAAAGCTGCCTCCCTATATAGTATGAGCCATATAAATATATGAAAATGTAAAATATGTAATAATGCATATTTAGTAAATACTCACTGCTGAAACTTAACCTTTGAGGCTCTTCTATCCATTTAGAATTACTTTAGGACCTGCTTCTTGTGTACTTCCATTATACAGTTAATCTGCTCTAACCACAGAGATTAGTGTCGTGGTCATCACAGTAAAAGTAAAATTAATTTTTTAACAATCCTTTATTTTTACCATCATTTTACTTATCACTGAAATACACATGATGCTAAGAAAGGTAACATAACAGCTAGTTATCACATAGTTATTATGAATTATACTTCATCCTAAATAACTGGAAACATGACCTGCAACAACTAGGAAGGTCTGAACGGGGAAAGAATCACAATTGCTCTACGAAATAAACACCACTGAAGCCATACTTTTAAATCTACAATTTCTTTGCTTTTGTAAGGGAGATATCACAGCCAAAGATTCATTAGAAATTTAGTCAATCCCAAGTGGAATTCACTCATGAATAACCACTTTCTTCCTGACATAGTGTGTGATCTTCTTGTTACTCAGGAAAGTAGAAAACCAAAAAAGCCTCCTTTTGAGCACATTTATATAAATATAGAAGAACTTTACACAGAACAACATATGACACCAATTTAGGTAAGCAAAGGCCACAAAACTCCCATAAAGTTTTATTGCACGATTGTATATCTATTAATATGCTAAACATATCACAGCATTTGGCTTCAATACAGACTGAAAAAATAGGAAAGACCAACAAGACAGAGGACAGCTTAGCATCAGAATTGCTATAGAAAAATAAGGGAAGAGGCAAACAAGCCAAATTAGAGTATTCTGAACACATTTTGAAAGGTTATTCCTTCCATAGAATTTTTCCTGACAAAATATTCTAGAGACTGTGACTAAGAAACCCTAAAAGTCCTAAGGAACATACATAAGTTAAATTTAAAAAGTTTGTGATCTGCACAAATTTTTAAATGTAAATACAGGAAGTAAGCATACCTTCAAAGAAGAATTACGAAAACGAAATTAAAAAAAATGCAATTAACATATAATGTAGTCACAAGGTCTGATCTGAAGAAGAATGCCCTTAGCCAGACCCTGTGTGTATTTCTGGAGAATAATGACGAGGGCTTGAAAACCCCTTAGGCCACAACTGCAGCTTTTATCCAACCCACTTTACCCATCAGGGCAGCAGCACAGCTTTGTACCGCTGCGTTTGTGCGAAGGTCGCCCGGACCTCCCCCAGCCCTCGGGGCAGAGCTGATGACAGCTCTTCATGTATTGCTAGGTTCTCTGATGGAAACACAATTTAAAAGGGAAACTTTTTCCTGTGGAGTAACCACCATCTGCACTGCTGGGGATTTTATCTTCTATTCATGTTTTATATCTGCTGTGTTGATCTCAATAGACCATCACAAGGTGCAGCTCAGGGTTTTTGGCAGGAGGTCCTGTATTTTTAACTGTCAGTGCTGAGAGACATCTGTGTCTCCTCTAGTTTGCTTCCCTTCCTGCTTCATTCATGTTAACATAACATTCATTAAAATAACCACTAATCAACAGCTGGCCAGGACTTGCCTGGATACGCCAACCATAACTCGCACAAAACAGCTGTTAAGCGCCATTAAGAAAAAGAAAAAGCAAAAAATTGGAAGTTACTTTCTAACTCCCTCTACCCTCAGAAATTCCAGGACAGGTTTAACGGGAAGCCCATTTCTGGAAAGCTGTTGCAGGTCCAGATTTCCTGACTTTGGTTCTTGGACTAAGTCCAGGTAATAAAAGGTTTCCCACTCTATAGCTGCTTAAATTATTTTAATGCCTGGCTAATGGTTTATTAAAAATAACACAATAACTCTACTAATGCTGCTACTTAGAAATATTCTTTGCACAGAAAATTTCCACTTAGAGTGAAGTATGTGATAAATCAGAGAGAAATCTAGGCAAACTTCAATGAACTTCTGGGTAAAATTAAGAATTTTAGTTAAATCTGACTATTTTTTTAATCAAAAGGGGAAAACCTGAAGGGAGAATGATAGATTGTTTTTCGAAATTTCCATTGAACTGACAGTCCAAAAGGAATTCCTGGGCAAAGCAAGTTTGACATCAAGGCCACCCTTTCCCGGGGGCATTTTGAGCCTTTCTCTCTCTGACACTCTCCAGTCAGAAACTGAGCAAGAAAAAAGATTTATTCCCTAAGACATTCACTTGCAACACAGGATACAAAACTTCCAGATCTTCTGGGACATGGTTATTACTTGCTAAAGCAGGCAGAGAATCCACAGAACACCGAACAAGACCAGCTGAAACATTAGCAGTGAACAAAATATTCTTTTGAGAAGTGAGAACTGAACCAGAGTGCTGTGTTTTGTGTGTGTAAACAATATTACTTTGAGTATGTAAAATGTGAACGCTACTCCTAGTCCTCCTCTTCCGACAGGTTTTTGAGTAACATTTATTTCGCTTTTCTTTTGAGTACAAGACAAAATATTCCCCTTTGTTTGTGGTTTTGTTTTTCTTTTAAAGCAGAATGATCAATTCAACTCCCAAATTACTGTTTTGGCATTAAGTACATGATTTATATTATTATAGGTATTATTGGTCTGCCCAACTGATTGTCAATTATTTGCATAGTCTTACTTGCAGGTTTGTCACCAGCCTGAAATGAGTTTGGATTTATTGTCCCAGAAATAAGCTGTGTAAATGCTAAGAAAGCAGAGAAGGCCATCTACTGAAGAACGCATGATGGCTGCAGAAGAGTTACACCAAAGTGTGCAAAAATACCCCAGAGCTGCAAAAAGGCAATTTCACTGCTGCTTCAGAGGTGTTCAAGCCTTTTCCTTCACTAGAAGATCTCTCATCAGCACTTCCTGGGTTTACACATAAGCATTATTTTAACTTTCAGTTTACGCAGTTTACTGTGACCCTCAGTCTTGAGACCATAGCACCTTTTAAAGATGTAATTTTAGGGTCAAAGAAAATGAAAGGAAAAACAATTGAGAAAAAAATAGTCTTGTTGCTGTGTTTTGTAGCTCAGTTGCTGAAATTAAACTGTGTTGGTTAACAAGTCTTAGCGAACATATTCTGAGGGGAATACAAGTCCAATAACAATAAGAATATTGAGTCCTTGTGAGGATTATAAACAACCACTGCTAATTTTGCACCCATTCTATGACACCTAGTATTTGAAAATATTTTGACTTCCCAAACTCCTTTAACAAGATTAATAGATTGATTTTTTGCATATCCTTTATCTGTTCAGCATTTCATCCGTTCACACGCCAATAAATTCCTTTTCTCTGTTATTTTCCTTAAATCACTTTTGCCTTGAGATCATAAGTTTGACTTTTTTGTAAATAAATTCCATTTCCATACCAGAAACTTGAAAAAGGACAAATGAGAAGAAAGCTTCTATCCTTTTCTTAAAAGACAGATTTTAATATATTAGGAAAATCAGAATTACCATCTGAATAATGACAATAAATGATCTGCATGTCACGTTAAGTGGAAATTCATTGTTGCAAGAGATATTATAAAGAAAGGGAAAAGGACATTAAGGGCTTAGAGTGGTTGGCTTTACTCATTCCCCTGCTGCACTGGTATCTCAGGATAAGCCTTTTTACTCTTTTGGGATAACAAGAAGAATGCAGAGTGCAGAAGATGGATGTACCAGCAGTGACTGATGTAATTTTAATAAGAAAAATTCACTAAGCATCACCAGTTTCTACAGATAAGCAAGTAATCTATTTGGGGAGGGTATAGTTTTAGAGCAATTAATCCCATAAAAAGTATTGATAACTGCAGATATTACACAAGAATAGAAAAAAAGATACATCAAGAATGAGAAACTTGGGAATTTTCTTCTCACAGTTCAATTCTCAACTAAGGTCACACAGGATATGCTCATTCACTTGCATGGTTTCATTCTGTAATGTGTTATTTAGTTTTGCAAGCAGATAAGCTGAGTTTTTTTGTCTCCTAGAGGCATGCAGAAGTGGATAAATTTGATACTGCTCCACATAAAAGTAGACAAACTTACACTCTTGCCCACACTGCTGTAGTTACTAACTCAAGTGACTTAGAGCTTGCAGGCTGGTTTGCTCAGTCCATGAGTGACAGTGCTGGACTCTTACCACTACAGTCCTGTTTATTTATGTAAGGTTCTAGGAATTCACTTGCAGTAGTCAGAAAAGCTAATGATACTATTCCTATAGTAGATATTTTGCATACTTTTGGTTTTACACCTTCATAAATCTGAAAACAAGATATAGTGCAAGATCCAATCCCCAGCTAGTCTGACAACACTTTTGAAACACCTGGATGTCCAATATTTTAGCTACCTGCTTCAACTTCTGACTAAATTCAGTTTCATGTCATTTAGGTTTCTCATCAGCAGTTCATCTTTTTAACTGTCAATGGCTGCCTGCTAAAGGTTCTTTATCAGTGCACAAGTTGTTAAGCACTAAAGCATCACTGCAACACATATCTTCCTAAACCTAAAAATACTTGGAGAGGGAAGAATTAATTTGGTTTCTTTTAAGCAATGCAGAATTTGCTGTACCAGAATGCTATCCCGGCACTTTAAAAAAACTTAATAATTTTCCATCAGGTTTAAATGTGTATTTAATTAGAAAATAATTGTTTCCTTACAGAAATCTCAGCTCAAAATGGAAGCTAAGTTATTTGCAGACAAATAAAGAGACAATGCCACAGAAAAATCCTAGAGCATGCAGAGAAAACAAACTCAGGCAAGCATATGGGTCCTGACATGGGTGCAGAGGGGAAACATATGGCTATGCTCGCAGAAGATATTCACTGCATTCTGACATGTTTCAAGCAGAAAAAGAAAAGCAGTTTGAAAACAAGCTGTGCATTTTGTTGCACAGTCACAGAGGCATCCTTCTCTACAATACTTAATATTAAATTATATTACTGCAAATCAAGTGTCAATGACAAGGAAAAGTCTAGAAATAGAGCACTGCGCACTTCTATCATCTGTGTACAGAACACAGTAGGCCAGATGTCCACTGGCACCGAGTGACCAACTCCAGGGAAAGCAGCAGACAATTTCTGGATGGAAAACAGAAGACATTTCTCCCCTCAATTTGACAGAAGCCAATATGATGGGAGGGCACAGTGTCTGAACATTGCCAGAATCTCCAGCTTGCTCCCTGGACAGTTGCACTGATTGGAAATACCAATATACATGGAATATACTCAGAGAATTTTTTAACTTTTAATGAGATTTATAGCATGTGCTGCTTTTTCAATGGCTATCCTTTTCTGAATAAACAAAAATTTCTCTTCAAAATGCTATTTGTGCATGTCTAACATCCTCTGGGGACTCTATTATCCAGGGTGTTATTGCAGTACCTAGGGCAAATGAAATACCATCAATAAATAAAACACAGTTTTACTAATATTTCAAATTGGATCTCTTTGACATCTGTTTAAATCAATTTATATTCAAATCAGGATTCACAGGTATTTCTGTAACATTTTATTGCTTTAATGCCAAACATTTCAGATAAATTCGTTAATGGGAATGTCACAATAATCTCGCCCAGATACTTTATTTTCATTTTGCAGATGTTAGATTGGGGCACCAAGACTAAGAAATATGACTAAAGCCTAATAAAATCCATCGAAGAGGAAAGATAATAATCCGTATTCCCCAAATTTCAGGCTAAATGTTCAATTGAATACAGTTTTTTATTGGGTTTTGCATCTTTCTGAATGTAGGGCAGAAGATCCTTAATTAAATGCTTAAAACTCAAACTGGATGTCAGACAGTTTCTCTTCCAGCATACATTACTTGTAATATCTTTATATTCCCTGGAAAAGACAAAGTCTGTTTGTACAAATATTTATCAGGTTACATCATGCACAAATGCAGCAATTAGAAAAATTGCAAGCTGCTCTATTTAAATATTTTAACCTCATAATAATTCATTGAGATAATTAATATTAAAAAATCAGAGCACTAGATTACACTAGAGCTACTATTACTGTTGCTACTACTTCATTTCAGAGAATTAATTATATCTATTATATTGCTGCCGTTATGAACCTGTCAAAAGTTTCAGGAGGCAAATCAGATTTTCCTTTTTAATAATAAAAAATTATCAAGTCTCTGAAGTTCCAACAGTAATTGCTGCTGTATGACAGAGGCAAATAGAGCTTTTTGGAACTGGCTGGGTATTTCCCCCTCAGCCATAACTCTTGGCTGATGTGGGCAGTCGGTCCCTCACAGCAGAGGGGTGGGGGACAGCTGTGCCCCTGCAGATGCAAGCCCAGCACTCCCTTCTGGCTGGAGGAGCTGCACAGCTGCCTCCGGGGTGCTGTGCCAGAGAAACACTGGAAACACACTTTTTCTTCCTACACCTGGGAAGATTGCAAAGAAGTTGTAAGTTTTGGACTTTTATGTGAAGCCAAGTCACTTCCAAGTAGAGAAATCCACGCTGAAAGGAGACATGAGACCTTGGGATCATTCCCCAAGCTTACAGAACTCAGTGGAAAAAACTGGGGGGGGTGAGGGTCATAGGATTGGCTTTACTGACCCATTTGACAGCAAACAAATTCTGACACTTCTCCCTAAAAGTACTTGTTGAGAAGGCACCGTTATCTGAGGCTTTCTTCAGGAGAGAATGATCTAGCCCAAAGTAATTATGTGCTCCTACAGGCTTCTAGGGTTTAGTTAAAAAACCAATTTTCTTATCAACTGCTCTTTAATTTAGGGCACACAAGCAATTGCGCAAAAAATTTTGTACCTAAACTGGTAGTGATTCTGAGATATATGACTTTATTTGGAATTTAACCTACTTGCAACAAGAGAATTTGGCCTTTTATATGGGTGAAATTTGGTTTGAGATCACTATCCATGTGATTCCACCATACCATTACCCCTCCAGGGAAGAATTTAACTGTGTGGATTAGACAGCAATATCAAGCTACGTTTATTTTTCAATTCAAATCAATGAAACTTCAGATACAAATTTAGTTTGCAAAGAAATTGGACACCATTTATGTTTTAAGACCCCACCTTGGTGTTTTTCATTACACCCTGAGCTGGTGTTTTTTGTTAGAGTAGTATAAATGTAGAGTTGTTGCACTTTACCCAGATTTATGAGAATGTCACAGAGCTCAACTTATTACAATTAACATTCCAATTACATTTCTAGAAGTATTTTAGAAAAGCCATTTAGAATGCTTTGACAGGTATTTGATACACAGTTCACTACCACAGCAAATCACACTTGGAAAGAGAGTTGGAAATCATACATGCTTTGAATCTTGCATACTGATTTTGGCTGAGCAGTCACAGTGGTTACCTTCCAGAAAATTCAAGAACAAATTGTCAATGTATGTTCCACCAGCCTTCCCTCTCTCTAAGTGGAAAATACAACTCAGCAGACAGAAAGTGGCGTGTATGTAATTGTACTCACATGCACTTCAACCACACAGCAATCTCCACTGATGTACTCTCCTTACACAGCTCATTTGCAGCCTCGATTGAAAATAATGAAGGACTAACATACACAAAATGCTTTAGAATCTTCTATACCTTATCCTTTACGCTGGGCACCTAAATTTGATTTATTGGTTATTATCCCTAATTATGTGTCCCGAGTTCAAGAGAGAGTGACTCTCCCTGAAGCGCAGCACTGAATCACACTGAGCTCTGCCTTCAGCTCAGCCAAGGCCCAGGACCCGGGCCCGCGGCTGCAGCTGGAGAAAGAGGCCTGGTGATGGGGGCAGGCTGTGGAGGGACGTGGGAGCTGTGGCCCAAGGCCAAGGTGGAAGTGCTGCCTCCTGCCTTGGGCTGGGGAGTGACAGGGTCCTCACCTGTGAGGAGTGGGCTGCATTTGAGTTACAGACACAGAATCACAGAATTCTCAAGCTGGAGAAGACCTTTAAGACTGAGTCCCACTATTAACCCAGCACTGCTGGTTTTGAACACTTGCATGTTTTTCAACCACTTGAGGCAGAAGAGTTTTGCATCACTTTCTCAAAAGAGAAAGCAAGCAGATTATAGCCCCAGGAAGGATGAGTGAAAAACAACATGGGTTTAGACCTTGCAAGAAACCAATGATGCAAGAAGGGAAGAGCAGCTGGAAACTGCACTTGAACAAATAGGGGGGACAGCTCCCAAAACAGGGAGGCTGGAACTTGTGACTTCTAGTAGCAGGAGAAATTCTCCGGCTCTTCCCTCATATCTGAATGTACAGGACCAGTTCAGTTCTTGGCAGCTAATAGCCAAGGAAAGGAAAGAGAACATATTTAATGAAAAGAGGCTTAAAAGACGTCTCAGTTTGTAATGTCCACCGAGAACCCTCTCTTCTCAGCTATCACTTGAGCTTCCAGCTCCAGCATTTTGCATTTTTCCAGCTGCCCCCCCTTTTCTGAGCTGTCAGTACTGGATTTCCTTTCAGTTAGGACCCAAATTCTAAAAAACCCTGTATAATTTTAGACAGTGGAATAGCATTATGCTATTGTACATAGAACACTTAGAAAATCCTTCATGCACCCAGCTACTTCCCAGTCTGAACGTTTAAAGGATATCCCAGTTCATCCACAACTTCCCTTCCGGGTACTGATGGTAGCTGCTGTCTGCAAAATTCAGCATAGTTGTTACCTCCTTGTTATTTTCACATGTACCTTTGGTTTTTACCTTCATTACAGTTTTAGTTTTGTTTCTCACTAAGTGTGCTTTTAACAAAATCTTCTAATTCATCTGAAAGGATTTTAGCAAGTTTCCAGAACTTACCTTAAAGCCACCACTTAATCGGAGTCATACCAAATGGCACTAGTCCTGATACACAGCATGTGCCTGACACACATGGACCATTTCCTCCTTTGGAGTTAACTCTTGGCTGGCATGAGTGAGTTAGTGCCACTGAAGAGAACAGCACTATGCCAATTTCCAGTTCTTTAATGGTGCATAAGCTAAAAATAATACAGTAATCCACTTAGAGCAATACAAAAACACTGCATGACTGTCCAGATTGAGAATATTTTATCTTACTCCATTCTGAGCTGGGATTCACAGATCCTTTATGAACCAGGTTCTTAGAACTGAAGTGGTTTACCTCCCCTTACCTCATCCCATTATGGATCCAAGGAAGCATCTATTCTTACGCATTAGTGGAAAGTCTGAATGGATGTAAATATTACATGATACAACTCACTTTGAACTCAGGATGTATTTCAGGGGAAATGCCATTCACAGAGACTCTCTAATTGCCTTGGAGAGTTAGAAGATTACCCTGTGGATTTCCCCACTCAAAACCTTTGAGTATCTCCTATGATCTGCTGCTTCATTTATTCATGAAAAACTTAGGAATACTAAGAAAGATCAGTATCAAAATTAGTTTTAAATTACACAATAATATAACAAGAAAGTTATCGACTGTATTTAACCTCAACCCACAAGTTTTACTGCATGGTTAAGAAGAGCATCTCCATGATGCTGGAAGTGACTGTTTCTGAAGCACTCCATTGTGTCCTCTAGCTTTTGTGCCATGCCAGGATGGAACCTGGACCTTTGCCATGACTTTTGTCCAACTTTTTTTGTCTTTGTAAAGACATAAAAAATAGTGAAGCTTTATTCCTTGCCACTCCTATAATTCTGTGAAGTAACACCTTTGGCATGCCGCTCCCCACATCCTCTTGTGGCCTTTTTCCCCCAGCCAATTCAGCGACTGCTGCTGCAGGTCCCGTGCCCTGGCTCTGCTCAACGAGCTGGCAAGAGGCCCCACTGAAATAAATGGTGAAATTATTCTTTCATCTGAAGCTCCATATGGCAATATCCAACTGATTGCCAAAAAGAGAAATTATTCACAGCTATTAACAACCTTTTCTCACACCAATTTTTTTCAGTTGAAATACCTTGTCTTTATTTTTTTTATTTCCCTATAAAACCTTAATGGTATCCAAAGCTATAGCCAAAATCCAGAAAGATGTAACATCACATAGGTAATTATACTTTCCTTAGAAACTAAGATTCACAAATAGACATAATTTGAATGAAGCACTGAGAAGTCAAGGTCTCTTTGATTAATCTATTTATATTTAGAAGTCTATGACTGATGTGTTATTTTTTGAATGTCAAAACTTTTTTTATATTAAGGTGAAAATACATGCATATACAAGCAGCATTCATTATCTCTAGATAATCAGCACAGGAAGAGACCCTGAATGTCAAATTCACCTGTGAAATTAAGAGAGAAAGTTCCAAAGAGAGAGGGAAACAAATTGGGTATGACAGACCATGACTGACACCTGATCATGCACTGATGGGTGTATATCTCAGTAGCAAACAAAAATATAATAAAAGCACAACGTGGAGAGAAATACTTTATGTGTTGTGCTAACAAGAACAAATAATCTCTTGAATACTGAGCCCAGAGACAAATAGGTTGGGCCATCCATTACTCAAACAGCCAGCCCAGTCTTCTTAGGAATGGCTTTATGAATACACAGCAATGTCTGGATTGCTCCTGCTTTTCTTGAAATACAACTTGCCATAAGTTCTAGTACTTAATAGCAATGTTATGAGCCCCAATCTGAATTTTATTTCTAATAACAATGACAGAGGAGATTTAGTGGAAATGCTTAGGAAAAATCTCATAGAAACTGAAGTCCATTGGACTGTCAGTATGAAAAAGATGTCAGGAAGTTATCGTCACATTTAAAATAAGCTAAGGCTATTACTTCTCTAGTTTAAGCCATATATTTCTATAGGTTTGTATTTTAATCTGAATAATCATCATCATCATGGCAATATCAACATTTGTACACTATTTCTAAAAGAATGCACTCATAATAAATAAAATAAAAATCTATTTGATTATAGATTTAATAATGGAGTAATAAAGTTTTATCTTTATTCACTGAAATTAATTAATTGCTGTGAATGTATATTTCACAGTCCTTAAATAAGTATGGAAGAATAAAATTACTATGTGATTGGCATTTAGGATTTTGGGGTTCTGAGTGATGGAATTTGTTTTTCACAAAGCTCTACAAAGCCATAGTGCAAGCTTGTAGTTTAGAAAAGAAACACAGTACAAGTGAGTTTTCCCTTATGAAAAAAAGCTTTATGAAGAATCTGAGAAATGCCTGTAAATACTGCGCCACATAACTGCAAATCTCCCAGAAGTTATAAGCTAAATCAATGTTTATTTGCACATGTTATCTATATTGCTGGCACTGCAGTAAATAATCTCATAACAAATGTACTTACATGACCCTCTTTTTCATGTCTATAACACAGGGAAATAGAGACTCAAGAAAGAAAATGTACTAATCCTTTCATATTGTGACGTGCACACAACAATAACCATGGGCAGAATAAAATCCAAATCCATAATGCATGCTCACATCACAGTAGAAAATGGACAAAATCCAACAGCATAAATTAATTTACTACATGGCACTGCTTCATTATGCACTAACAAAATTTTAAAAGCAGTAAAACAGAACAATAGTTTGCCCTGTTAAAAATATGAAAACAAACCACCAAACATTAAAAAAAGTTGATATTTTTGTCTTAAGGCTCTTTTTTAATTCTATACTAAAAACTATAGGAAGAGATATTTTAAAACAAGTCCTCCTCACAGACAGTGGAAAATNGGGGGGGGGCAGGGAGAAGAAAGGGAAATGAATCCCAGCAGATTACTCCATTACAAAACCTTGGATAAGCATGCAGCCTCATGGATGGCAAGACAAATAAAGCTTAACGCAGCCCCTCTGCAGCCGTTGAACATCCTCCTAAATTGAAAAGCTGTGTTTGGTTTCAAATCCATCATTTTGGAGAGAATTCAACAATGCAAAGACACAAACAAAATAATATTCAGCAATGAGAACCTTCACAACATGCAGATGTAACAAGTGATGCAATTTGACTTGCATAAGTCTAAATGTGATGTTAAAATCTAGTAGTGAAGATTTTTATACCAGAAAGATATCAAAGAAAGGCATAGTGCTTTTCTGCAGATTGCCAACTATAGATCATTTCACCTTGAAATGCAAATGTAACATAACTCTGTATCCTTTCCATTTATCCTCACACTTACCAAGAAATTCTTATACTTCTCTGTATATTCTTTTTCTCTTATGTATAATTGCAGTAATTTAAACAAATAAAACAAGCAAACACCAAACCAAACAAACAAAAAAAACCCCAACAACTTGGAAAAAAATTTCTAGAAGATAGAGATTTGCCATGACATAGAAATAGAGGATTTCCTCTTTTCTACTTTAAATTTGATGCTAAGGGATCTTGCTGTAGATTCACCTTCTATGTTTGTAAGTGCTTTAAAATGAAATTTGTTTTTGATCCATAAACGTACATTTCTAGACCGTGAGCAAAATACACTCCAGTCCTATCGATTCCTTGAGTCTCACCATAACAGATATTTATATGTCTTCACTAAGGAACTTTTTCCTAAAATTTGCCATGTTATCAATGAAGAGAACTATAAACTTCATTCCAGTAACAAACTCATCGGTGCTCTGTACAGAGTATTGTTTATGTTCAATAACCCATTCTCTCCACACTTAAGCCTCCTTTTAACCTCTTCTCTCAGTCCTAAAATATTAGGCATTCTTGTGCCCAAAGGAATTTTTTCCAGCTGCTTTTTCCCCAAATCATATTCCTCATGAAAGTGTGGCCTACATTTCTCTCTTAGATGTATGCACTTACATTTCTCTGTACTCAGGTATAGTTAATTCTTTAATTAAATAATTCTTTCCCAGATGGCTGAAGTCATATCTAGGGGATAGTTACAGCCCAAGATACACAGCAGAAGCTCTTCTCCAGCAGAGGAAAAATTCTCACGTGAAAAAAGTTCCCCCCTGAATATAACAGGGGCACAAAGAGCTGTTCCAAATTCCACTGATTTCAGCACGAAATGGATTCAGCTCAGGGGACCTAAAGAGAACAACACACTTTCAATTCTCTGGGTATCATAAGGGAAGTGGTGGGGGTAAGTACCACTAATGAGAGTGTGGGAGCAGAGCAATTGCTTCCACAACTCTCAAATCAAAACGTGCTAAATTATGTTCCAGACCGGGAAAAGCCTCAAACTGTAATGCAGAAAAGTGAGGTTTAATTTTATGTATCCAGGTCTTATCAAAACAACAGGAAGAAATTCTAGACATGAAAACTCTAACTACACTTTGGGCCCAACAATCCCTTAAAAAAAAAAAATCTAGCTGATGTTTTTCATGGGGGAAATGATCTTTTGAATTCATTACTATCATGCTACAAGGTTCTGGCTATGGTGTACACGATGTACATTGCTTTGTGTGAAGCTTGACAAATCCTCTAGGTTACCTGCATGCAAGTTAATATATTGAATAGTTTAGAACCTGCATATTCATTTTCCCTACAAGCCTTTGACAGAACCCCTTTGTTTTGTTTGATTCCTTATTATATAAGTTACACTTGCAGGAAGGCACAAATGGTGGAATATTAGCTTTCATCAGACCTGCTGTTTTGGTCTAGCGCAACCTTCCTCCTTTGCCCCTTCCTTTTCCACTCTGCAGTCTAAGAAACTGTAAAAGCATCCAAGAAATGATAATACACAGCCATGCTGTTTGCCAACATTTCTTTTAGAGATGAAATAGCAATTTAAAACAATATCTGAAATTATACTGCAACAAAATGTAATTAGCTATAGCTACAGAAAGAACACAGCCTCTAAAATTGTTACAGACACAGGAATATTGTGATTTGATGGCTGAGGCAGATCTATACATGTCTCATAGAGATTCCAGCTCTATTTTCCCCAAAACTCTAAAAAAACCCTCCACACATCACTTCCTAGTGTTCGTACTGTATAAATATGGGTGCTACATGTACAATCCTATTTGATTACTTTAAAAACCAAATCAGAAAAATAACTGCTATATTCTTTTCCTCCCTCAATTAAAAAAAAAAAAAATCAGGGGTTTTGCTCAGAGTGGGTCCACCCCCCTGACTAATCAAACACATCTTAAAGGGCATACAACTTCACCCTACCCAGCCCCACTACAAGCTTCCCTTTTTAATAATTATTCACCCCATGATAGGTTAACAGTGTGCATGCTTGTAGATGATTTTCCTGTGCTTTAGGGCTTTCATTCTGCTCGCAGTTGAAACAACATCCACAGTAACCCCACTGACTGAGCAAAGGACAGATCCTACTGGTGCTTGCTCTCCAGTCTCCTTCTATGACCAACTCTTTTAAATGTGGGAGATTCTGACAGGCTCTTGAAATTCTGTGAAAGATAATGTTTTTTCCTCAGGGCTGCTATATCAGCAGGTATGAAAGAGCTAAATGCCAATTTGCCACATAATGAGAGAAGTATGTTTTCAGAAGAGGCAAAGAAGCCACGCGTTCCTCCACTCCACTTCTGGTCAAATACCATTTTCCCAGCATTAGCAAACCAGCCCTTGTGTGCCAGCCTATCTGTGAAACAGAGAAGAAGCAACTAATTGTACACAGGTATTCAAAGAAAACCAGCTGCTGCGCATAATCCATTCCTTGTGGAACTCCACTGAGTTCTAGGATGAGATGTGGCCAATTGCTTGCTGATCACGACTGAAAATGAAAAGGGCTGCCATGCTTAAGTCGTATTCCCAAAACTGACAGCAATTCTCACTTATTCAGAACAATTCCTGGTAGACAGAGGTATCTTAGAAATAGCTATGAGCACTATGTGGAAAATAAAGAAGTCCTTGTTAAGGCTATTCTTAGAGGTAAAGGTGAAGTAGTTAAAATATATAACCATCCATTCATAACAAAAAATATTTTCTCCCTCAGTGAGGATGAAAATTGGATTCAATAGCAAAGCAATTTAAAGTGAATTTCCCACTCTGCAAAGTTTATATGCCATGCAACAGATTATCTTCTGTCTGCAGGTACAACAATTAAATCCACTGAATAAAATTAAACTATCCAGGGTATGCAGATGAGTTCGGTTGCTATTTCTCCACCAATATATTTAATGAGGAATTGTGTCCAGTGTTGTGAGAACAAAGGACATTTTTGCATTCATTCTTGTCAGCCATTTTATTTGATAGACTTTTCATCATCACTCTGGGGATTTATAGGATTCATTATAATGAATAAAAGAACAAAGTTATTAAGTCTGATATCCAAACCACAGGAGTGACCACTAAAGAAATTATTTACTCTGTAATATCAAGGAAATTATTTATTCCCTGAAGCACAAATACATATATTATTTTTTAAATGCATTTAAAAGTAAGTTTTCAATGCAATTATCAATTACTAAGGAAGCTAGAACTTAAGAGTAAAAAAAATTTTTGAGAGAGTATTTAGATAGATGTAGAAATAACAAGAGGCATTT
This sequence comes from Edolisoma coerulescens, assembly GCA_013397115.1. Taxonomy (NCBI): domain Eukaryota; kingdom Metazoa; phylum Chordata; class Aves; order Passeriformes; family Campephagidae; genus Edolisoma; species Edolisoma coerulescens. Next base: position 441,500 of record VWZW01002788.1, on the reverse strand, counting down.
GCTCTCTTCGAGTTGGAAATAAAAATGGAAAAACTCAAAAGACAGTTTAAAAACTCCAGTTAAGAAATAATCTACAAGAACTATCTTTCTTTTTCAGCACTTTCTTTTCTTTTGAGAGAACTAGCTTATGGAACTAGGCATTGGGATATATTACAACCCCCAAAATCCAGGGAAAAAAAAAAATCAGCTAAAATATGCTGTCAAGGACTGTAGTCCTACAACTCGTCTTGATTAGATTTCTAATTTTGATAGTGAGACACACTGTGTCAATGGGGTGAAAAAGTATTTTGGCATTCCACAGGACCTAAATACTGTGTTTCAAATTAAAATGAAATGTGAAACCTACTGTTCCATATCTCTCCTTTCTCCTCCTGGTAGTTGATCTACCCGTCTTATCTGATTTACGTACTCTTCTGCAAATCCCCCTCTGATTTGAATCTAAAAATGGAACACTCAAGGAATGAATAACAACAACAGCACAATACCATGAGCCTTGATTCAACATGTACATTGAAAAAATTATTTCTACACTTGAAGCCATTTGAATTTAAGATTTCACTAAAAAGGTGATTTCTTGAATTTTAATAAAACAACATAGCACAATTTGCTTTTAACATATGCCTTGCATATAAATTCAGAAATACTGTCAGACTGCTTTGGAAGTCTGGGGATCACAGTATAGAGTTTTTTAAGTTCATCACAAAATTCCTATACTGGATGATTGCAAGATGCAAATAACTGCCTGTTCTCCATTCTCTTGAAATAAATTAAAGCAAACGATTCAGCAACAAAAGAAAGGAGAAATGTGTCATTCTTGCTGTTTTGAAACATACAACTATTCATTCTTGTTGCATAGACGCGCAGGGCCCTGTTTGTGGTGACGTATTTTGGCTCCACTTGTGGCAAGCTGCCACAAGGAGATGTGGCCAGGTACAACTCTGCAACACGCGGAGCTCCAGCGTGGGGATGGTTAGGGACAAAGATCTTGTAGGAAGCAGCAAAGAGCCACTTTAGTGGATGGGGATAACAGCGCAGGGATTATTCAGTCAAAATCAGAGACATGCAAACGATGCTGAAGGCAGCAGGACGCACACACAAAGAACATCATCTACCATTCCTTCTGTATAGAACCCTGCTATGAGACCTCTGAATACTCATCATCTTCATAAAAAATACTCATATTTCTTGCTAAATATAGTAGGAAAACTCCCTCTTGGGAAGACAATGGAGATTACTTCAGAAACCTGAGCAGAAACACAGCAAGCACGTAAAAGAATTTTGCTCGACAACTGCTTGTTCACAAAGCTGATAACTGAAGTGTAACTGATACAAAGTTCCATTTTGAAGAATGACATAAAATTATTTTCCTTGCCCAAGAAACATCAGCCTTTCTGCCAGGTAGCTCTGTTCTCACAGGAGGTTCTCAGGGGATTCCTTTACAGCTCCCCTTTTTAGAGGGACATCCTTTCCTGCTCTGTTGCCCAGGTGATGTGGGTGATGACATCAACCAAGCACAACAGAGAACTTTTCACCTAGAATGTTTTTATACTCTATAAAAACTCTTGGCAGGCAATCCCTGGATCAGGCAGTAATGTGCAAAAGAGAAAGGGGTGAAGTGCTTGCTAAATAAGTGTTTGACAATGACTGAACAAGACAGTACGCCTGGAATGAGTGAATATGATGGATTCTGGTATCCAGGGAGCAAAGAAGTCTGCTAACAGTATTTAACATTTCTCGCAAAATTTTAAAACCTTCTTTTTTTTCAAAAATTTGTTTGTTTACAACTTACAGATAAATTTGACTCAACCACACAAAACTCATAGGAAAATATTAAAAGGTCATTTGACTGAAATCAATTAAATTCCTACAATCTAATGTCAATAGCTACCATGCATCCAATGTCAACTAATATGGTGATCTGTAGGGGATCTTTGTTTCCCCAATGAATAAGCACCAATTAAATTACTTCAACTATGTTCACACTGTAAACGTTCAACTTTAAGAGCTGCAGCCAATTCTGTCAGGATTAGTTGGGCAGACTCCCCTAAGAAGAACCTGAAATCTGATAGTAATTGTGTAGTCTCCTTTCTTCAGCCTGCATTAAAAAATGCTATCAGACTTAAAAGTTCATGTGCCAGTTCATCACATTTTGAGCTGGCGCAAAGGTCCACCATTAAAGACTGACAGAGAAACTCTTAAGGTATTCTAATCTGTTTCCAGGGCTATATCCACCCATGGATTGCCTCGTTTTGCAGCATGACTCTTTTCCTTTCTTTCTTTGCCCTTGGTTGAGCTGAATACAAATTCAATGTTATTTCCTTCTTCTTCTTCTTGTAGATGGACAGAAATATCAATGGATTTCAGCTGTCTTTTGAATTTACATTGATGAGTAAAATAGAACTTAAAAAACCCCCAAAAAACCAACAAAAAACCCCATCCCCAAAGTGAACAAAAGCGAATTATGAAGGCTGGCAGTCTTTATTTGGAATTTTGAAGCACTTTGCTATGAAAATTGGAAATTGCACCTTTTGTGCGTCTGGTCCAGAGTTCTCTTTTAGCCCTCTCTCTAGTTATAGATAAGGAAATAATGAACAAGCCTGGAAAGAGCGAAGGCTTAAAAGACATTGCGCAGGAATTGGTAAAGATTCCTTTGCAACCAACTCCCGTATGCTCTTTGAGCCGGCAAAATAGGTTCAGCAAACGGCAAAGCCACAGTTTGGAAAGCACTTATTGGAGAAAACTCTTGGGCTATTACACCATGATCTCAACTCTGATTCAGTAAGTAATGCACCTATGAAGTTTTACACATCTGTTAACAAGTACAGACTTGAGGGAGAAGAGAGAAACTTTCCGGTGCCTAAAAAACCCCCACATGAATTATGCCTGGCTAACCAAAAAATCACCTGCAAATTCTATTCGTATTACTCAAAAATGCATTTTTAGTAAAGTAGGCTTAATGTAAATAAAAAGTAAGCCAAACTGCTTCTCAGTTTGTCTCAAGGAAATGTCTCAAGGAAATGTCTCAAGGAAATGTCTCAAGGAAATGTCTCAAGGAAATCCATTCCCACTATACTCTTCCCAATCACATTTTAAATTCTTTTCAAAAATACTTGCCAGATTAAAGATTTTTCTCTTTTTAAATATTTTTATTATAGATTTTAACACTAAATTTTTCATGCTGAATAAATATTTCATAGGTTTGACAGTGTCAATGATATTTGCATATAATTGTAAAAAAAATAATTTTTTTGGCACACTCTACAACTTTCAATATATCAGAGACTGCAGAGAAAATGTAGCAGACTTATTTAATTAGTTGCATTCAAATAAAGCTTTGCAGAGCAAACACGAAAATATGGAACTTCTTAGTCCTTCTTTACTTTTCAGAGGAACTATAACAGATACAGAGTATCATTTTCTACTTATTATGAGAAGTAGAAAAATAAACACTACCAAGACCTTTGCAATACAGATGGCAATACAAAACCTTTTACCATATATCCATAAAATTTAGCAGCAGTCAGAAGAAAAAGTTATTACTTTGCTCATGTACTCCCAGAAATAGACCAGATTAAACTATATTTTGTACTTATTTTTAATATTATCCTTGGTTAATCAATGGTCATTCTTACTTATAGCATTTATTTAACCCTAGTTCTGGTATATTTTAATTAAATGGGTGAAATAAACATCCCTAGTTTGACAATACTACTGCCTCTAGGAGTCAATGTAGCTCTGAAGTTACTTAGGAATATACTGCCTGATCCTGCAGCTACTGAAGTTAATAACAAGGTTCCCACTGGCTTTTCACAGAGACAGGATTTTACTCCAAAGTTCCTGGCAGGTCATCCAACTGCTTGAATTAACTCTTAGGGAAACTCACTGGGGGTTTGGAGCTCATTTTGTGAGTTGCATGTATGCAATTGCTCTTTGGGTAATGGGAGCTGGCCATACAAACCCCACGAGCAAACTTACTTGAACAGAGTGCAATTCCACCTGCATCCAAAAATAGCTTCTGTCATCATATACGCACAAATGCTCTGTGTTGTAATACTATGATAATTATTTGTAACCAATGTGGAAAATTACTCCATCTAAATGCAGAAAATATTAAACACAAGTTTATGTCTCTCAAAAGTTGGGCTTATTCATTAGTTTTCAAAAAATTCCAATATATTCATCCTCTCTGATCAGTACAGCGTTTTTTCAGTGCAATTCCTGACATTAAATAGCTCTGTTTTCAAGGAGATACTTATCTCAACATAAATACTGTAGATCACTACTGTATCACATCACTGCATACATGTGCACATAACAGAAAAGCCACTGCCTTTTTTCTCCCTTTCCCCACAACATCCACAGTGGAATTCATAAGCCAGTTTTTACCACACATAGAAATCATTCCACTTTCAAAGCAGTATAACCTATTGGTGGCAACGCATCTCTTCCAGAGATTTCACTTCTGTGGATATTTGCAGAAGAATAACTATTTTCTTCATTTTTTAAGGTGGAACACCAATATTAGGGAAGGGCACAAAAACAAATAGAAGACATACAAGGCTACCAGTGCTTCAGTGGTGTTTACGAGTGTCATTGTATGCTCCCCCTCATTACTACTTGTTGGACATGCTTGTGGAAGGGGTGCTGGGACAGCTGAAGAGAAGCAGGATTATTCTTGTTAGTCAGATTTGTACAGTTTTAACAACAATGTTTCTAGTGTGAGAACTGGAGAAGGGGAAAAGGTTTCAATCTAATTCTCACTCTGCCAAAACAAGGTGCCAACATAAGGAATGTGATCTTTATTAAATTAAAGCAGCTATATATACATTTGCCCAATACACTAAAATGCTGAATACTGCAGTCACCCACTTAGTACACGTGCTCCTGGAAACACTAGCAGGCTACTGTGCCTCATTCCTCATGTCACTATGGAAGAAAATAGCTGAAAAGTGTCAAAAGTATTACAGGATTTTGTAGTAAAATTTTTATATATTTCTTCCACTAATAAATCATAAGAGCATAATATCTTAAAAGGTGTATCACCCTCTACTTCCAGGTGGATTAGAGCAAAATTATTATTCCTTGATCAGCAGGGTCTCTGCTTTTTAGCCTAATTCATAGAAGGTCTTCTTCAGTAGATGTCAAAGCATTTTAAGGCAGTAAAATTCCTCTTTAAAATACGACAGAAAAAATCAACTTTATAATTGCAGCCTCAACAAGGGTACTGTTCCTCTTTCCATAGGAAGAGGATTCCTCTTTCTTAGGAATACTGGGGTTAATACCAGTCATACTACCTATTGCTGACATACTTTCAGCTAAGTAATTTTGCTTATAAACTTTACCGAGCTGTTCCACAGCCAAGAGTTGATTTAAGGTCAGATCTTGAAATGAAGATGGTTTACATCTGCTTACCCAGGGCCCTGAGGTGAAGAAACTGACTTTACTTCATCTATGGTCAGAATTAGTTCAAGTACCGAGGTGTTTATAAGAGAACAACTGAACTAATATTTTTTGGCCCCATTTCCTCCCAGCTTTGCCTGCCTCTTTTTTTCCCCCCCTTGCAGAACTGACTTGCTGGTGCTCCTTTGCCTGTTACATGCCCACACACACGATAATTCCAGTATTTGTGCCATATGCAGCTTCAGCACTCTCTCTACAAAATCTAGCCACGAGGCCTAAAAAAGTTCCTCCTTTGCTATTCAGATCTGACACTGAGAAAAAAAAAAGATCCAGACTTTGTTTTGGATGGAAGACAAGGATCTGAGTTTACAGAGTGTGGAAGACAACTGTTGCCAGTGCATATGCTTAAAAGTCAGAGCAGTTCCTGCTCCAGCATGGCTCTGGGTGACAGCAAACATTTCTGCCAAAGCAGAGCAGAGCCCGGGGGAGACAGGACAGACTGAGACACCACATCTTGTGTGCCACCTCTGCTAAAGCATAGGAATTTAAAGTTTATTTGAAAGTGGCAAGTACCAATACCAAGTATACACACGCTTCAAGCATAACTCCAGCATTAATTTAGTGTTTCTCAGCCTGTCAATAAATCATCTTTAAGGCAGATGTAAGCAAATCAGAGACATGGCTAAGTATTATGTAAACATAGCTGAATGATCTCTAACTTGCTTTAGTTCTTGAATTAAACAATGCAGGTGTTTGAAATCAAAGCTCTGAAGGCAAAAAAAATTAGTAAGTTCGTTTCTGATGCCACAATTATCTGTACACAGCTTAGTTTAAAGCTTGTTTAATTCTATCTACTTCAGCAGGGTCAAGTTCAGCTTCTTTCGGGCAGGTGGCAACAACCCCCCTGCCCCCCCACAAAGGAGGTATATGTGTAAATCCACTGACTTCTCACCCACCAGGAAATGTTTATGAGAGAAAGGATTTTATCTCATAAAGAAAAAGGCACATTTATTAAATAATCTGTTGGAATAGCTGTGTTTAAGAACAATAAGAAACAAGAACAATAAGAAACAGATACAAGCATTACAGATGAAAACCATTATTCCCAAGAACAATATGGGGAAGAATGCAACAAATGCTGTGCAAGGTATAATAAATAGACATAACATTCTCTCTTTGAAAAGGTAACCGATTATCAGGCAGACTATGAATCTGAATTTCAGTAATGATTTTTATACAATTACACACAAATATTTGTTATGGTGGAGGAGGAGTAGCTTTAAAGAGCTACAGATAGTGTTATTTAATGAAAATATTATAATGGGTAGGGCTAAAAAAATCAGACTACGAGGAGGTTATCAGTTCTTGAAGTATTGATATGAAGATTGATATTTCACATTTACATTAACTAACATGAAGTAATGCATTAATGACAGCCATCGTTGACATGAAATGTGGCATTTTAAAAGCAAATATGGATTAGGATTTTACAAAGATAGTCTGATTGGCCTTTGGAATAGAAAAAACAGAAGTAGGATTAACATGAAGCTATTAATTTCTGTTAATAAGTGGGAAGCTCATCATTTAGGGATGATGTGGGAGGAAAAGTTCACACCTGCTAATTGATAAAGAGTCAAATACAAGTTTGAAAAAAGAAGGCATTAAGAAATTGAGAAATTCTACAGCATCAAAGTGCACCTGCAATACTGCATAAAGTGTATGTTCAAGAGACGTGAATTCACATCAGAGAACAGAAGAGCTTAACCTACTTTGTATAGTAAACATAAAACGTACGAGGAGATGGAATTTCCATCCGTAAATAAATCGGATGGGTAAACTGAGGGAGGCAGAACTGGGGAGAGCACTATTTTATGTGTATTGCCAACCTAACACAGAAACAAACGATGTGGTAAAAGCATCATAATGTTCAGTTTGATGTTTAAGAAAGGGATTAAATAGCCACAAAAGACTTTCCAGTGTCTCCAGATGCATCAAGCAGGGGAAAAACCTAAAATTTAATTAAGCGTTATTAATTAGTGAATCCTGCATGTACAGCTTCGCTATCACTCTTCAAAGATAATCTAGTAAATATTAATCCTCCCATAAAGATGCCCAGCCTAAAACTCTTGTATAGAAAAACTACATGGAATATTTCAAACTTCGAGGGGGTATGAGAAGAGGGTTTTTGCACAATAATGTTCAGAGTACCAGTTAAATTTATTTTCAGGTTATTGAAAGTAGAGTCCAGAAAAGTCACAACAATGTCATCTAAGTATAAATCATAGTTTGTCATTCCATACACCACGAAGTTTTACTGCTCTTTGTCACGAATAAAGTGCTGAGGCAATACAGATTTCAATAGGCAAGAAAACTTAATAAACACTTTCTTTTCTTATTTTCTTGTCAAAACAAGGAGGCAATTAAAAGCCATGTTCATAATGTTTCAAATACTCTAGTTGCCTCTGAATTGATTCATCTGGTGTTTATGCAACAAGAACTAGAAAAAAAAATCTGATAAACCCAAATCCAAATAATCATCCTTCTGAACTGTACCCAAATGTTTTAGTTCTAGGCATGTATTGATAACACTGATCCAGTCACTTTCTGGTAGATGACAAAAATCATGTTGATACCAGGGGAAAGTGCAGCTTTTTTAAAGGAACAGACACTTATATCTCATGTATTACATTTTTCCTCAAGAGATTAAAGATTATTCTGCTATATGATACTGTTTTGATGGAAGTTGGGTCACTAGTTCATTACTATTTATAAAGAGATCAAAAAAATGTTTTTATGTAAGCCATGCAGATAATCCCAAAATTTCAGTGATGGTTAAAGGTAGTTGTATATGGTTTATCCATAATAAATCAAAATAGCTAAAGGATAAACAAAGATAATTAATTTTATTAAGCTGTATTAGATTCAAAGTCTGAGGGAAGCTGTAAGCAAGCTGCTCCAAATTACTGTTTTTTAAATTGCTATCTATGTTTATCCACCTGACAGCTATATAAAAACATAGTTTTATTTCATCTTAATTATGGAATTTAAATCATTAAATTCTTGTGTAAAAAACAGTCAGAATCCTCAACATCTGTAGTAACATATGGAGAAAACAGAAAAATTCAGATCCTTTCAATAAAAATCTTTGACCTCTACACTGCTCATGAAAGGGCTGATTTAGAGACTGACATAATTTGAAAAGACAAACCATATTTAAATGTTAGAATGTTTTTCCTTCAAGAACTGGTGTTGACCTACTACTACTTGAATTTAGCCATTGGTGGCATTTTGTTGCAGGGTGATATAAAAGCATACTGCAAGTTTGATTCAATTTGTTAACCTACAATAACCAACAAAAGAACTGCCTGATCTGAAAAAATCTGAAGTTGTGTCTGGGATCAGTGATGGAAGACAGAAGTAGTTATGCCTTCATTATTTTTCTTCCCACCACTAACCAGAACTACTCTGTTCTTTCGGGCCAATGGGAAAATCAGGAAATATTTCAGAACTACAAAATGTTACAGGACCACAACACTCTTCCTGCTATGTATTGGTGATAAACTTATCTTGACCAAAGAAAGTTATCTGGCCTTCAGTCCCAAAAGAAATGGGATCTGACCATAGTACTTAGCAATCAGATATTTATTAAGATACTCAGTCAGTTCGGGGACTAAAAAGAATTTATTCTGAGACCAGTTCACTACTACTTCTTGACTGCCACTAAGCCTCTCAGGAAAACCAGCAACTGCCTCGAAGCTCACTGGGTGTTCAAACCAAACCCAGGCAGGTGTTCTTGCCCCCTGTGCTGCTGCTCTCAGGGTTGGAGCTTTGCTGTGGCAGATGCACGTGCCATGGACAGAGAGGAAAGGAGTCTGCAACGCACCGAGAGCGTGATGCGGACAGAGAAATGTGGGCGCTGTGCCTTTGGGACAAAGCCGTATCTCAGTGCCTCTGCCTGTCTCTGTGGACTTTCCATTCCAGCAATGCTCAGGCTGATGGTGGAATGTGACCCAGGTTCTCAGGTTTTACTCTACAACAGAGCCAACCCAATTTGCCTCTCCTGGAAAACCAGTGCAGCTACTGTGGAAACATTTGTGGCTCCAGCCTTCCCAGATTGTCCTGACAAAACATGTATTTTCAGAACCTGACTGCTAGGTTAGTTAACATAGTTAAATTTATATCCCTGCATTTCAAAAGTATTTCTATTTTTAGTATATTGGCATTTTTTAATCTCTGCTAGTGGGTTTTGAAACATAATGTCTCATTTGAATACATTAGCATATCAGTACCACAAGGTCATTTCAGAATGCAGGAGAAGAAAGCAGTTTTACATGCTGTTATTTTCCAAGAAAACTAGGAGAAGCAAGAGAGTAAATAACCTACTATTTTGTAAAAACCCCAAAAACAAAACCACAAAAAAGCCAAACCAAACAAACAGAAAAAACCCAAACCAAAACAAAAAAACCCGCAGAAACAATTCAAATAGTTCACTCAACAGTCATTTGATACATCTGTGTCACAGATAGCTCCTGTCTAAACTGTTCTGGATCCTTTTGCCTTCATGGATGTTAAAAACATCCAATACTTTTTCACATGTAAACATCACATAAGTTCTATGACGACAAATACAACAAAATTAAAAGGACTCACAGCACTTTACTCATTGTTGCTAAGCAACTCTGCATTTGTAGACCATTACATTTCTGGTCAGTGTGAGTAGCAGAGCAATCAAAAAACCCCAAAACAAAAGGAGTAGCCTGTTCAATACCTCTGCTTACCTGAGAGTGCACCATGGTTACAGGACTGGGCTTACTTCGACAATCATTGCACTCAGGAAAATCTTTTAACCAACAGCGGTACCATGACAGAGTTAATTACAGTCTCTTGTCTTTGTAAATTCAAAAACAGAGATGAGCAACCCAAGAAAGGTGTTTTTATTCATTAAAATATCCAATTAAATATTTATCTGCAGTAAATCTGCAGATTTTAAAATTTCAAAAATTATACACTGCATATAATCATACTGTAATCCAAAAGAGAAACTCATGATGGTATTTTATATTACAGCTATCCAATAAATTGCAGAAATTCAGCTGAAGGCTAACAATTAGAGGCATCATGACATTAATTCTGAGTTTGTTTTGCTCATCAGGGAAACACTAACTTTAAAATTTGCCAAGAAATTTGGTTTTGAACTTGCTTGATCTCATTGTGCATCTAGATCCATGGCTGTAGTTTGGATCCATCCATCCAAAGTATGTTTGAGAACATACAAACCTGAACAGGAAATGGACCAGTAGAAAATAGAAAGGTCATAATCAAATTATAATTCTTTTTGATGTTATCAAATTCCTTCATCTTTCATTTACTTTCATTATTCTTCAAAGAGACTTAAAAAATTACCCATCCCTTTTTGATCAGTACAGGAATCAGAAAGTCTACAAGTTAACATTTTCCACTAATATATTGAGAAATTAAGTTAAAAATTAATTTAGGAAGCATAAGGGTTTTTCTTAAATTATAGGGTATTTCAGAGAGTACTCACACGCTTCTTGAACTTTTGAATTTTCAGACTGAGAAAAAAAGCTTCTATTTGCACCTTATAGGGCATTCATGTATCCAATTAAGATGTAATAAAGGCTACAGAAGTTTGTGAAAGCATCTGAGGAAATGATTTAAGGGCTCAAATGAAGTTTTCTTTCACTTTTTGGTTGTGATGGAAAAATAACATATTTATTAGTATGGCTCTTTAGGGAAATAGAAACACCTGTGTATGCTTTGACCATTTAAAGCACAAAGCCTAACATTTCAAATTTTTAAACTGTTTCTTATTCCTCCCTATCACCAGACGTGCCCTACTCCTTTTGACAATGCAAAGAGTTGCTTTCCAGACTTCTGTCCACACAGATGTCCTGTGAAGTGGGCAAGGTGGAGGGGATTATTCCCTCCCCTTGCTCTATGGTCCTGCTCCTGCTCACGCAGCCCAGGTGGTCGCAGGCCAACTTTGCTGCCAGGGCACCTTCCTTGCCCACATCCCACTCGCTGCCCAGCAGGACCCCCATGGCCTTTCCCACAGGGCTGCTCCCTGGACAGTGCCCAGCCTGCCCTGCTGGCAGGGGCTCTTCCTTCCTGGGGCAGGACTTTGTCCATGTCCCTGCTGAGTTTCACGTGGTTCCCATCAGACCATTCCTCCAGCCTGTCTGGGGCTGAAGAGCAGCCCTGCTCTCGAGCAGGGGAGCTGCTCCCCCCAGGTGTGTGTCACCTGCAGAGCCAGCTCTCCATCGCCTCATCCACACCTCTGGTAAAAAACTTACTCAGGATGGGGCCCAGGACAGACCTCTGTGCTATTGCAGGTCTTACTGGCACCCAGGCAGAGCACAACCACCTCCTCTGGGTTTGAGCATACAAACCCTTTTCTTACTCATCTGCTTGTCCACCCATCCAGACTGCAACATCCCAGCTAGGAGAGAAGGATGCTATGTGGGAGTGAATGGAAAATCCCAACAGCACTTTTTTTGAGCACTGAGAAACATTACAGATTCACAATTATTACTTTTTTCTGTTCATGTTCTTTTACTTCTACCTGCTCTAAATAATTTTATGCTCATGTATACAGCAGTTATTTTTCTCTTGCAAGGAAGAAAAATTAACATCTAAATTAGTTCAAAAAGCTAATAACCAGTAAAGCTGTTTGAGCTACTGTGACTGCAGCAAATTAGTAGAAACAAAACACCACAAGATATGAATTGGACTTGTTTTTAAAGAAGAGTATTTACCTGAAACAGGTCAAATTTATGAAGACTACCTTTTATCTGACAGTGTGCATAACTCTATTGATATTTAGAAAAAACCTTCTCTTGTTACTGTTTCTGTAATGAAATGAATTATCTCAGCAAAGTATAGCCAGTTATCATCTTATATTCCAGATCCACAAAGAAGTTACTTACAAAACCTTTAATTAAGAAAAAGAAGGCAATTCGTGAAGATTTTAATGGTCGTTATCATACCAGCAACTTTCAGTTAGCAAAAGAGAATTTTTTTTTTTCCAAAAGCTAACAGAATCCACAAGTCCAGAAGCAAAGTGTTGGCAGCAATTATTTCAGCAGGGAATTACTGACAATGTTACATAAAATTTTCTCAAGGGAAATGCAAACTCATGCTACATGATTTTAAAGTAAGTTTTAATGTCTTTCTTAGAACTAGAATTTAGGAGTTTACGTATGGAATGTTTACATCATTACCAACATCTGCAGTTGCTACTATAGCTATATACAAAAACCAACAACATACAGGGTGTTGTAATTGATTGAACATATTTTAGCAAGTTTTTCAATGACACTGAGCTGTGTGGTGCATCTGACACACTGGAGAGAGGGGACACCACCCACAGGGACCTTGACAGGCTTGAGAGGTGGGTCTGTGCAAACCTCATGAAGCTCAGCAAGGCCAAGACAAGGTCCTGCACCTGGGGTTGGGGTAATCCCGACACAAACACAGGCTGGGTTGGATTGCAAAAGGGAGAATGGACTGAGAGCAGCCCTTGGGAGAATGACTTGAGGGGGTTGGTTGACAAGAAATTCAACATGACCTAGCAGCGTATGCTTGCAATCCACAAAGCAACAATTGTGTTCTGGGCTGCATCCAAAGCAGTGTGGCATTTAATAATTTAATCTTTTTTTTTTATTTAAAGTGAAAGGACACAGAAGCAAAAGTACATGATCAGAACCCTGGAAAATGTGAACAGAAATTTAAATATTTTAGTAAACAAACCTTTCTGTGAGGACAGCCTTAATACCAGAAAGTTTCAAGTCATCTGGAAATGTGCAGTTGAAACAAATATAAAAGAAATATATAACTATAAAATTAAATATAAAATAGACCTCTGTTCTCTTGTATCTATATATGTATAATGATACCATCTTCACTGTTATCTATTATTAATTCCTGTGGCATGATTCGCCACAACATCTCAAAGTGTTTTATAAGCATCGTTGGACAGATGGGGAAGCTGAGACACAGAATCATGACGCAGCTTTCACAAGGTCATACAGCAAGACTCCAGTAAAACCAAGAACAAATGTCATGGTCTTACCATCTATCTGCGAGACACACAGATGTACAAACATTACATCCTGCATCATTCCTCCTTCCTTAGATTTAAAAGCAAAGGTTGTTGTAGAGATTTGTATGTTTACTTTCACAATATATATATTTTATAATGCTTCATATAACAAAGATTTTAAGTTTATCCTACCTTTTCGTTTTGTTCTGAAGTAAACATAATAGAAAATATTGCCTATTTTATTCTTATAGCTTGGAAAATTAGCTCTGGGAACAGAGACTGAAACGTACAAACTGATGGAAAACACAAGTTCTTATGACAGACCACAGGCAGTCACAGGAGATTATTCAGCAGCCTAACACATTCAGCTGGAAGAATACCAGACCAAAGACAGGCAAAGAACAGTATCTAACCCGGAGACAGCAGTGTTGTTTTGCAGAAGGTATTTCCAGGTGTCTGACTGCCTCCAACCCGGCCCGTGCAGGGATGTACAGGGGGTGTACAGAACAAAATGCTGTGTGCCCGTGTATTTTATGGCCTCTGGTCTCTATTTGCTGTCTCTCCCTTGCTTTTGTTTGTGGCCCATGGTAACCACATCTCTAAGGAAAGCAAGGACAGGTGTCTCTGGAATTTTTGCATACAAGCCCTTCACGGACCTCTGTAGTTCTACCACTGAGCCCCCTTAGGGTGGTGTAATCCTCAAGCACAAACCCCACCAGCAAACATCCCTCGTGTATGGATCTTAGCTTTTCCTGGGGAATTTTTCCCATCTCTCATCATTCAACATTTAAAATAGCTTCTCTAAAATTCACAGCAGCAGCTATTTCAAGTAATTTTATCAGTATCTCTACTGCCTCTTAAGATGCATTCATGTTTCTTCCAAGCATGCTTTTCCTGTAGCTTCTAGATAGTAGGGCAGACTTCCTACTTTTCCAGTAACTCCATATAGGGATGAGAGGCATGGTAATAAGTTGATTAATATTAATCTGGTATACTCCTGAGGAAAATGAGGAAATTGGGAGTTTTAGAAACTTCTTTCTATTTAAGTTTTAGCTCTTATGGGTCACAAAGCTCTTTACGTGCATTTTTTTGAAAGCAAGTTGTATAAGTCTGTCATATAACCCAGAGTTAGTAGCCAGTCCATGACAAATCCTTCGGTATCATTTCATGAATGTCAGCTTGCCAAATGTGCATGTGTCTCTCTGCTTGATGCCCCAGCTCTCCAATCTCCAATATATATGAGTGTATTCAATCAAGCCTGATTAGCTTCTTCTCTTTGGTTCAAGTTTCTTAACTGCAGTGCCCATAAATTCTGTTGATATAGACAGGCTCAAATTCTAGTAAGATAAATTCAATTTCCTTTCATCTAGAGATACATTAAAACAAAATACGGTGGACAAAGAAGTGAGAGGAATATGGGGAAATAAAACTAAAAATACAGCTTTCCATGAATCTGAAATTAAATTAAATTTGCAGGGAAAAATTGGGACTCGCCTTATGGTAAGCACAAAGCAGATCAAGGTTATAGAAACCATTAGTCTCCCCCAGAGACCTCCTCTTTTCTTCCAGTGAGACCTTTGCTACAGGATATCTCAAAGGCACAGCATGAGAACTTGAACTAAAGATTAGTTTTTTATCTCAGCCACAAGTGCACAGTAATATATATTCCCAAGTGGGCAAGTATCTCAGTGCCTTTGAGCAGTCCTGTGAGCCACAGACATGCCCCTGCTTAGAACCAAGCCGACTGCCTTTATGCAGGGAAAAACTTTTCAATATATTTAAGGTAAAGAATAACATTAATGACTGGCTGCATATCTGTGAGTTTTAAAGTACAACATTGCTTACATGTTTAATTCTTGCTCTGTAAATATTCTGCCACAGGACAATAAATAATTTCCAATTGCACTGGACCCTAAAGTGATTGAAATATTCATATAGTGGCAGAGTTAGATGAATTATTCTGCAGTGAAAGATTTAATTATCTTGAGAAAGGTTCCCAAAATTGAATGGTTTGAAAAATTACCTTTTTAATTCATTTTAGAGATACTATTAAAATCTTGATTAAAGAAAAGACAAAGATTACTATGACAAGGTAAAGCCCCCACCAAGACGTGGATTTGTTTAGATACAAATACTGTGCAATGAGTAATTGCAAAGCTAAGACAAATTACACTTTCTTCTTCATAGAATATTCTAGTGCATGAGCAGATTGAGCATATTTGCATGTTTAATATCATCTCCTCTGCTCCTCACTTCAGTGCATTCTGATATGGCCATTTTTATTTACTATCTCCACAAACTACATTTAACCTCCCCCAGCTCAGAAAAGTCATGAAAAGACTATAATCTTTTGGAGCTCTCTGAATTCCTACATTTTCATTTTACCTTCCTGACATCTCCCACATACACGAATTTTTTAAATTTTTATTAACAATTTTTAGCAGAATGATGAAAAGAAATATGAGACAAAAGAATTGTAAAGTCCCAGAGACTGTTAAGTATTTATAGAAATGCACTAAACTACAATCACATATATTCTTTCTTAGCTTATTGGCAATCAAGAAAACAGATGCACAGTGTGCACACCAAATTACGTTTAAGTGCCCAAAGCACAATGCAGAATAAGCTGAATTTCCTTGAAAATACGTGTAGAAGCTAAAATTTCCTTTTTAGTTAAGACATAGATTCAAATCAGATACCAGCTGGTCTGATAATGTTTTAATGTTTTTCATAGAGATTCTTATTACCTGGTTAGTTACCACTGGATATGTAACTTTATTACAAGAAAACTCACACAGTATTCTGAGGGGCAGTTCTGTCCCAGTTTTAAACTGGATTTGTCAGCAATGGCACAGATGGGAGACTGTTTTCTGAGAGAGAATGATCAAGAGAACTGCCACAGTAGAAATAGAAAAAAAAAAAAAAAAGAAGTTTTGAATAGAAACAACAAGATAAACAATGTGGTGAGTGGTGTTTACCTTAATGTGCATGATACTCCGCATTGCTTTCTATCCTCACTTTTACACTAAAGATAGCATCACTTAGAATTTGGTACCTTAATAATTAATGTGTACACAAATTCTTGTAAGGTATCTGAAATCTACTGTGCTTAGGTGGATGAGGAAAACATTTCTCAAATACAAATCAGCACAACTTCAGTGCTGAAAACCAAAAAAACCAGCAAAATACAAATGAGACTGTGGGATCTTGCTCTCTCTGCACCATTTTTGCCCGGAGAGTTTTGATGTTAAGCAGGTTTCACACACATCCACTTGCCAGAGAGTCACTGTGGACAGATGTTCCCTGTTGTACTGGTTTATACAAGGTATCAAGATCAAAGACTGCCATCAGGAATGGTCTTTCCCACCAGATCCTCTCTACAAACACTAAGGAGCCAGATAAGAGCCATCTGTTATTTTGCCAGTACAGATGTTAGTTTGTTTTATAAGACCTTTGCTGCATATCCACTTCAACTGGGATCAACTTCCCTTGGTTCACACTGGGAACAAAGAGCAGTGTGTACATTCTGAAATGCAGCTAACAGCCCTTTAATGGAACTACAACTTTTTACAGTGAGACGGAATGGCAGGAAGTACAGTTCAAAAAACAATACTGAAAATAAGAACCAGTAAAAAAATGAAAGTTGGCAAAAACTTGTGTCACTTTTGCCAAGAATTTGATTAAATGTTTGCTTGAAAACTTGGTTTGTTAAATTTTGAACATAGCCTGATTAGCAAGAATATTCAGGGGATCTCACAGCTGCATGGATATTCCTTTTATTTCTATTTTCCCTTGTTTCTCTTTCCACTATCTTTTCTTAAAATTATTTTCACAATAAAAGGCTTACAGCTCCTCTGTTCCTTGTTATATACCGATCATCCTTCCTACTTTAACCAAGGTTTCTGCTTTGAGTCTTGGCTTTGTGTTATGAATTCTATCCCATTTTAATGTCACATGTTTTTATCTCCCCAGTGAGAACTGGGGAGATAAAAAACCAAAAGGAAAACAACTAACACAAAGTCCCACCTATAGAAGAAGAACAATCTGTTCATCCCTAATCTCTCAAATTGTTGTTATGATATGGTCTCAGTAGTAAAATTGGGATAAATGCTAATATTCTAATAAGAGCCTAAAATAAGTATACATATTTGCATGTAAAATATACAAACATGTTTTTGCCTGTAGCCTGAGACAACTAAAACAATTTTAAGAATACTTTCCTAAGACCAGCCTAATAATTTTCAATTGTTTGTTTTCATACTACTAGAATAATGCAAGTTCTTCTAAAAACAATATTACAGAGTGCAACAAAAGCATTCAGCCTCATATTGGCAAAAACTTACCAATAGGCACATTCCTTATTAAAGCCCCCCTAGTCATTTGAAGGACAAGAAGGTCAGAAGCACCACATCACACCATCAAGATGCACGTCTCTCTAGGAAGAGTTTGTCTCCAGAAGGCACATGTCAGTTCCAAGCCTCAACTCTGCTCTCTCTTTACATGCCATGTTACCCCCGCCGAAACATGGCTTCAGTTTTACTTTGCTCTCAGGGACAGCAGACACACGTTGCAGTGCAAGTAGAGTGCACATATGACACTATTTCGAGACTCAGAGACTAAAGTTTCACTTCTGCCTTGATTTTCAAAGCAGAAAAACAGTATTTTCCCCTCACCTAAAATTTAAATTGCTGTGCATCTTCTATCTCCTTTCTTGCATAGTTTCATAGCCCACTACTCAGAAACTCTCATGCTGGTTGATTGTGAGACTAATCAGCATTCCAGCTCGGTTTACTTACATTTCTTTCTTTGTGGTTTCCTTACTGCACATAGATCAATCTCCCAGATTCAGAAATCTCCAAGAGACTCTGAATTCACACAGTATGAGGCCTTTCCTTCCAAATTGCTATTAGTGCTGTTTCACAGAACCTGTCTTTTCTGACAACAAACTTAACTCTTATGAAATCTTGGCAGAACACAGATTTTTGTTAGATCAATGTAGAGAGAGACAATTATTGTACATACCAGAGACCATTACATGCTATACCACCTTTCCTTAGGTCTAACCAACCGAAGGATCAATATGTAACCACAAAACACCAAAGCCAGCACATCAGTAATCTAAAAGACACTTCACTGAGTGGCATTTTTTCCACTTTCCAGTTGGGCAGATTGAGACACAGCAAGTTTTTCACTCTGTAGAAGATCTGCCCTACATTAGCTATGGACCCTGCTCTTTATGAGATCCTATCACACGGTGCAAAGCCTCTTCTATTCCAGTTGTAGAAGCACAAGCTCAACTTTTTGATGAAAATTAAATAATGAAATTGGAATCATGCATATCCCAGTCATTACATTATTTTAATTTTCCTGCACTATTCACATTGAAAGTAATGCAGTAACATTTTGAAAGTTGCATGAAAGACCGGCTGTCACATTAGTATACACTTGTGCCTTGGTAGCTTTTGAAAAATGCATCTCTTCTGCCTGTTGTCAAAGTACTGAAAATAATTAGCTGATAATGACTAGATGTGGCAACTCCAGGACTTCAGACATATTTCCATTTAACCATCTATAAATACAGTCATTAAAAGCAAGTAATTACTCCTGCGTGATTGTCACTTAGCACATGTGAGTCAGACTTCAGAAATACAGAAAGATCTTGTTTCTACAAATGCCTGGTCCAAAAATATTTCAAATTATGTTCTCCAACATAATCAAAGTACAAAGACAAGGATATTTGCTCTTCCAGTTGATGTATCTGGTGGCTAGTAAAGTAAACTCTAAGCCAATAAAAACATCAGTTGCAGAATATTCCTTTCTGAAAGGGAAGAAAAACAAAAGAAAAAGAAAGGAAGCTGGGAAACCTTTCAGATGTTGTTTGTATTTCTCTGTGCAATCACAGCTCTCCAACAACTCCGTCCATACTCCCAGTCCTTTGGGGATTGCATTTATTGAACTATTAGATCTGCCCTGCCACCAGCCTGCTGAGAAATTCTCACAGAGAAGTGCACTGATTAATTTTGCTGCCTTGCAGAGGTTATCTGGTACACATCTTAGTCCAGGAAAAGGAGAAAAGAAAGACAAGCTGAGCACCACCATCATCAACCTGATATTTAGGTTAAAGGGAAGTCCTTGAATTAAAGAATTTAGTCCAATACTGCAAAGAAATATAGGTAAGTACAAATACAAGCCACCAATGCTACAAAGGTCTTTGTTATTAAGGATGCCTCATCTTAAAAATGGAAGAACTTCTACTCCCCTTTTCACTGCCTCTCTGTTTTTCTCAGCCCAGATATCCCACTGAGCACCCATTTGCTGAAGGAGCAGTAGACACAGGGGCACACAGGCTAAATGACCCTTATGCAATAACAAACTCCTTCCTACACATCAGCACGTACTTATTGTAGTAACGATAAGAGAGGTTCAGCAGTCAAGAGAACATATCTGAAAATTATTAAAAGTACTAAGTTTTAAGTTCTACACTTCCACAGTTTCTCCTTTTTTGGGTAATACCTGCACTTAGGTTTCCTTTCTAAGTAGGAGAGAAAATAGCTTTCCTCCTTCAGAAACTCCTGTACATGTACAATGGAAGCTGGTGTCCTTTCCAGTTACATTTGCTAACCAAGAAGGCTTTTGTGGTGATGGCCCCTCCTTTTCTTCCTCTCACTAAAGAGAAAAGGTTACCTGCTGAAGTTGAGAGAGGGCTTTAGCAGTGGGTTTGAGAAAAAGAACACTGAGTAATTTCAGAAGCAAAGAATGATGGCTTTTCATACCAAAAAAAGTGCAGTTTTAATTTCTGATGGAAAATTAAGCAAACATTTCCATTTCTTGAAGAAAGATGATAGTGGTAGATATGATGGGCAAAGACTAAGGAATTAACAGTCCAAAATAAATCTGGACTATGAACCAAGTCCTTGCCATTCTCCAGCATTAAACATTTAAGGTGTTGTATTCAGTCATTCATGCAACTCTATTTTCTTTTCCAGATATAGGAAAATGAAATTGTGCTGCTCTAGTATTTGAGTCAATTCTAAAAATTTCTTGCTGTTAATACATCCTAGGTTTATGAATTAGAATTTATGCAGTTATCTAATATTATTTCATGCTATGAATATCCTGAGATGTGGAATTGTATGTGCTGAAAGTAGTTGGTAAACTGAGATGATCAGAGACAATGTATCCTCACTTATGTTTGAGTATCTACTGCAAATTCTTCTGTATGTTTGCTTGATAGTTCATGGGCGACCGCTGGGGATGAAGTATCTCATTTCCACAGCAGGATTGGCAGCTGCACAACTGGCATTACAAACAACACTTAGAACAACAATTCTTCAGAAGGGATTAGACTCAGACATCCCTTACAGTAATTCTGCATTTTTTGTTACATCCCCTAACACTAGAAGAAAAGCTTAAGTCAGGTAAGAGAAATCGAAGGAGTCAGAAAACAGATGATATGTGACCCCTGATTAGTGTTCACTGGGCACATGAGAATCCTATAAAAAGCTTATGCCAGCATTACTGAAAAGCTTCCTGAGAGCGGAAAAAAGAAATTGTAGCTAAGCTCTATTACATTTCCAGTGACACCCGAACATGCACAAAACAGAGCGTGACCAATTTATGTTCATCACCAGAAACCACAAAAGAAATAAAGCACCCTGAACACTTTTTTCTACAGGCACACTGCTTGATGTAGTTTTGTTAAAATTATACACGAAAAAGCTTGCTGAGTATTTGTCTTTTTATAGATGTTCAGACAGCTATATAATATATAAAATACATGCATTATAAAATATACATGAAATATGAGTCTATGAGTACCCGACAAATTCCGAACAAAAAGTGTAAACAGTCTACAGAATGTAAGTCCTGATTTCTCTATATTTGTCTTCAGGGATATGCTGCAAAACCTTCCCTCTTCATGTTTACCAGGAAATCTCTAGTTGTTCCTACAAATATTCAAAACCCACTCAAACATCAAGGGCTGAATGCTTCCACTGTTTCTAGAGTGCATTCCAAGAGTGCATTCAGTGAAGCAATTTGTGACCTACTTGGGTAAATAACTACTGTTTGTCCATCTGTCCTTTTTCCTTTGTCATTTTTGTTTGTTTGTTAACTGGTGATGAGCTTTCACCAGTTTGAAGAAGAACTGAGAAGGTGCTAAGGAGAATCAGAAACTGACCTCAGGACCAGCAAGCATAAAATGTAAATGTACTTAATGAAACTAATGCCATTTAAAAATCTCATCCAATATGTGATGCCTTCAAGTAACCATGGTTTGTTTGAATGCTTTTTTATGTGTGAAAGATTAAACATTGCTTACTTTTTCCATCACAGAATATACTAGATGCAATCCTATCTTATTCTTACGTGGAAAAAAGCCCCAAAAGACCGACAAGTCTTCCAGCAAGGTCGTATCTCTCAATGCTGCCTAGCCTAATATAAAGAAAAAGTGAAAAAATGAAGTTGCTTTTCCAGCTCTAATACTGATCTGCTGCATTATCGGCAAGAAGTGAATTCATTCATTATATTGCTGAATCTTTTTACCTCTTTGACTTCATACAGATTGCAAATTCCTTTAAGTGAACATTGTTTCTTCCTGTACCTAACACACCGGTTTTGATGAAGATTTCATGCACTTCTGCAATGTAAGAAATAAAGACAAACACAACAAATAATAAATCTGGTGAGCATACTAATATTTAATTTTAAACAGAGGGCCCCTAGGTACTTATGTCATATGAAGGTACAGCCATCAGAATGACTTTTAAACCCAGGTCAGGTCTACTTACAAGCACCAATACTTTGCACCACAAGAATATCTATTAAAGTTAATGGAATTTCTGACAAGAAAACACAATGGTCATATGAAAAGTAGGACCTTGTCCTATAAGATTATCAGCAGAACCAGGATTCTAAACTCTTTATGCATTTAGGGGATTTTTATTTTTTTTTAAATTCTTCCCAGGATGAATTAATTATGAATGATGAATCTGTATGAATACACTGTTCTAGGTCAGCCTAATAAGATACGTCAAAATGGCTTGTTAAATATTTAAAAAGCACTCAAAGCTCTATTCATTTTAGGACTATACACATGCAGACTTCATAGTTTTGTTGGTATTTTTATTTTTAAGAGCCGTTAGTGCCCTTTTCCAGTTACTCTAGCAAGATATTTGTATATAATATTAAATATCTGGAAACTAGGACTACAATCTCGAGTATCCTGAAACAGAAATAAAGACTGAAGGACAAAGACAAATGCTATTGAAGCCAAATGTACATGGTTTTCTATTAAAAACAGAGAGGAAAATAAGACCACCAGTTGGTTTTACAGTGCTCAGGTCTGGAGAATATTTAAGTTTGCCAAGGACTGAATTTTCAAATATTTTTTGACAAGTGACACTCAACAGCTGTGTCATGTCACCTTCTCTACCCCCACACATACACACCTGTTGTTCATCGAAGTACAAAGAAATAGGTCCCTGTATCAGAACAATCATTACTCAGAATCTTCATAGACTTCTGTGTTACCTCTGCACTGGGGAGCTAAACATTTTAGAGAGAGATTATTCTTAGTTTCAATCAAATGGTGCTGAATCACTGGCTTCCCTCAGAACTCTGAATAGGAGGAAACAGAGAATGCCATCTTCCCTGAGGAGAGAAGGATCACAACACTGACACATTTTTTTTCTACAGTTTAGCAGCCAGCAAAGGCTTTTCTGGCATAGTATCAGAATTAAAGAAATTATCTTACACTGTTTTCAAGAATGCAATACAAAATGTTAATCACTGTCAATTCCTAGAAGATTTTGTTATGCAACACAGGCACAATATCTGCCAAAGTTAATAAAATGGGTGAATATCCTGGCAAATTCTGAAATATCTGAAGCACAGAATGCCTGGGGTTGGAAGAAATCTTACAGATCATCTAGTTCCAGCACAGTAGTTGTGTTCACATTAGAATGATTTCTCTTTGGCTTGTCCTACTGCTAGAATTCTGGAAAAGTTACAAATTCTGGCCAATTATTATTCTATTGTTCTTCCAAATTCATGTACTTTAAGCAGTACAGAAATGGCTTAACACTAAAGCAAACTTACAGCAGATAACTGTTCTTCCAGTGTCCTAGCATATTGTGAATAAGGAAAAATAAAGAATCTTTAAAGTGTTTGATAACATTTTCTCTGGAAGCCAGAGCCCAAGATATATATTTTTTGCCATATCCTGCCTAAGCCCTGAAATCAGACTTGATGCTCAGACTTTCCTTAAGTCTTCTTATCTTACCTAATGATCTTCTCCTGCTCATCTCTTTTACATAGGGTAAATCTTCACAAACATGTGCAAGGTAGGCATTAGAAAAGGAAAAAAAGGTGAAACAAGTCCCATAGTTTATATGAACTTGTATGATTTAACTCTGCTTCCCTTACCTGCCTTTTTCCCTCTTGCCCCCAAAACGTGGGAAGGAGGAAAGTCTTTCCCTTAAGTCCTGAAAACATGACATTTTTTCAACAGTTCATTTCAAGCAAAATTTTAAACCAGAACTTTTGAAAGCTCCAGCCAGAGAAAAATTTAAAAAGCCATTTTTCATGAAGATCAAGTTTCTATTCAAAAGTCTGCAATAAACTCCTGTAAGGAGAGCTATAGTGAGGTTGCCAGGCTGACAGATGAAAGTCAATTTCATCTGACAATTTGTCCCGGCTATGAGAGACATCTCGGTGCTTCCCAAGTTTGGTGTTTAAAAACTCAGTAATCTCCTGCCAAAGCAAAAGAGGAGTTGGAGTTTCAATTTATACCAAAGCTGTGAAAATAACCCTGGAAGTTTTAGCCATCAGCGGCAGGGAAAATCTATGGCACAGGTCAAAAAAATCACCCACCTCCTCTCAGCGTCTGGCTAACCCTGTACCTGCTTCTTAGGATTACTGCCTTCAATATTACATCATCTGCTTCCTTTTGTCCTGCTCAGTTAGTCCCCAGCTTCCTTTCAATACCCAGCAGGTATCATTTTTCAGCACCACTACACAGAACCTTACCTATAATGTCCTAAGCACTTTTCAAAGGGGAACCAAAGACATTTTCCTATGGGGGAGAAAAAAATGTGCCTTCTCTTAATTCCATTATATAGAGTTCTGATTTTGCAGAAATCATCTTCACTTCCAGATACCACAGACTCTAATCCTAGGAAAACCAACACACAAGGATTGAAAAAAAACCCCAACCTATTTGAAACACTGGAGCATGTTGAGAGCACATTTCGAAGACAGCACTCCACAGTGGCCAAGAGCTTCCCTGTTTTCTATTGCATGGGCTTGGAATACAGAAGTGCACTGAGCTTCTACGCTAATATTTGCAGAACTCCTCTTTCCCTCTTCAATTTTATTCAATGAAGCCTTCTATTCTGTTACCTATTTCTTCTGAAGAACATAAACTATGTACTGGAACATTAGAACATTTGATTTCATGTCACCAGCATGTTATCCAAGTGATAAATGGAATGGAACATCAGCATACCTTAAAGGCCTGTAAGTGTGCGTGGAGAGTCACTCAGCTATACCCTTTCCCTAAGGGAGGAATATTTACTGACTTGTAATTGCAACATTTGAAAGGAATATTTAAAATTAATTTTAACAGTGTATTTTTGTTCTTTTTCTCTTTCTTATTAACATTCCAGTTTTCCTTTTTTCTATCCCTTTTCAACAACTGTTATTTTTTCTCCAGTCCTACACCCATGTTTTTCACTCCCTCACATCTACCTCATCATCTACTCTAACGAAACATACACATTTTCTTTTTACCAAAGTTGTTAGATCTGAATTCATAAAATGTTTAAAAAGATATAGGATTGCTTTTGGTGGTTAGGGACATACAACACCAGCCATAAAACATATCTAAATCAATACACTTCCACATATCAGAACAGCATGTGGCAGTACAGCATTATGAAATTCATAATTGCATCAGATCCGTGATTTCCCAGTAGCTCTGTCTCTATAATAACTAATTTTAAGCTAGAAGTCCCACTGGTGACCTACAAAAAAAAGAGAGAAAATGGGACATTTCACCAAGGAATGCTAAGCTGATGCTGCAAGGACTATGCTCCACATTGTAGAGTGATTTACTGTACTTTTTTGTTACAAAAAACCGAAATTAATGACTTAATAAACATTTATAATCTGACCTTTGCAGCTAATTTTAAGGGTTTTATTGTCCTTTTTTTCATATCATTTATAAAAACAACCCTAGTCTGATACACAGAGCAAGGAACAAAAGAATAAATTACTATAAATATTATAATAATAATATATTTAAAAAATAACAGTACTATATAAATAAATAAGAATATATATTTAAAGATAAATAGTTCTCTGACAGCATGGGACCTCTAAATATGAACCTAAGCACAGCAGCTTTAGTTTTTAAGGTTATTTCAAAATTTAGCCTGAAATACACATGGAGAGCAAAAGGATCCATAACGGATTCCTGCTGTAAATAAGCACCACATTTCCTTTCCTCAAGAGGAAAAGGTACAGTCATTCAAGAGGTAAATGTGCAGTTATAAAGAGGAAGTGGAGATAATTTTTGGCAGCCATAAGAATAAAAAAAAAAAAAATACGCGGTTAAACATTCCATTCTGTATTCTGAATCACAACATTAAATTAGTTAGAAGAAAAACCTTTCAACACTATTTGGTTATAGAAAAATTGTTCACAATGGTATTATATCCTGTCACACCTGCCTGCCTGGCATAAAACACATGAAATATATTCCATTGCAGTTGTACAGCTTCTCATACTTTGTGGCTATATATTAAAATTATAATAATAATCACGTGTGACTGTCCTCCAGGAAAAAATAAATTTATAAAAATCACAACACATGGCTGGTGTCCCCCTGCCCTGTGACATCAAAACCACCTTGCCACAGCCAGCACAGCACACTGGCAGCCAGGGAAGGTGTGTGACTGCCTGGGGACCCCCTGTGCCTCCCCACCCAGATGAGCCTGCAGAGGGATCTGCTGTCCTCATCTGGTTTATGAGTTTGTGGGTGTTCAAAGGCACATCAGAGTCCAAGGTCCCCAGCTGGGAAGAGACAGAGACCCACAACCCAGCGTTGCTTGATTTGAGTAACTCATGTGTTAGCAGGAAAGCTGGAGCACCAGCTACTGTCCTGGTGGTGGCACCTCTTACTCACAGGGTAGACTTAACTCTCTCAAACTCCAGGAAAACTGCTAGTCAGAAATTTTGGCAGAAAGCCTGTGGGCCTCTGGAGCCAATGTTTCTAAGTCCATTCACTCTATGGTACAAACTGAAACATAAAAGCCCTTGAGCTGGTTTTGGCAGGGGCAGGGTTAATTTGATTCACAGTGGCAAATGTGGAGCTGTGTTTTGGGTCTGGGCTGAACACACTGATGATAAGACAGAGATGTTTGTGTTGCTGAGCAGGGCTTGCACAGAGCTGAGGCCTTTCTGCTTTTCATACTGACACTCTGGTGGGACTGGGGGTGCATGGGAGGTTGGGAGGAGACACAGCCAGGACAAGTGACCCCAACTGACCAAAGGGAAATTCCAGTTAATTTGACATCGTGCGCTGTAGATAAATTGGGGAGGAGGAGGAGGAAGGAGGGGACATTTTGAGTGATGACATTTGTCTTCCCAAGCACCTGTTTTGTGTGATGGGGCCCTGCTCTCCTGGACATGGCTGAACCACTCTGCCCATGGGAAGCAGTGAAATAATCACTTGTTTTGCTTTGCTTGTGTGTGCAGCTTGTGTTTTCTCTGTTAAACTGTCTGTATCTCAACCCATGAGTTTTCTGATTCTCTCCCTGATGCTGTGGGGGGCTGCACAAGCGGCTGCATGGGGCGTGGCTGCTGGCTGGGGTCACACCACAACACCTCCGTGGGCAGGTGTGGAAAAGTTCATCAGTTCCCACTCCACCAGCAAGCCCCAAGGACTGACCTCTGCTGAGCTCCAAAGGACACACCAGAACTCAGCACAGGCTCCTGATGTCCTGCCACGGGACCATTAACGGTGTTCCTAAAAGCAGACAGCTTTTCCCCCCCCTTCCAAATGTTTGGCACAAATGGTACTACACTACTTTTAAAGTACAAGTCACTGTATAACCTCAGTTTTGTTAAAGGCCCAAGGGTGCTCTTATCATCTAGAGCACAACTATCACATTATACAAGGTAAACCAAAAAACAATTGTATAGACTGAGGAGAAGAAAGAAATTAAACCAGCTCCATTACAGAGATAACCACTGGTTCAATTTTGTTATAGGAGATGATGAAATTACTCATACATTCCTATTTACTGAGGAATCAGGTTTGCTTTTATGTCAAAACATTATGTAAAAAGCTCCTATTCTTGTAATATTTCCCTCTCATATATTTATGTATCTATTAAAAGCATCACTAATTATTTGCTGTTAAGAATGAGCTAATTAGATCTTGCACTGTGTGAAAGAGATACAAAGTATGTAACTCCTGGTCCATTAAAATAGCTGCAAACAAATGAAAACACAGCGAGTTCCAAGAAAAATGAAAGAGCTGACAAACCAACTATGCTTTGGTTACCTTGGATGACAAGCTGAATTACAAACTTACATAAAATATAAATATCAACAACAAAAGTAAAACAACCCAAATCCATCATGTTTGACTTTTGCAAATGTAGCAGCTGAACAACCCGCAGGGAAATACCTCAATTGCATAACATTTATTTAACAGATACCTTGTTCTACCTCCCTTGTGACTGTATTTAAATCAAGGAGTTATAATTACAGAATTCATAAAAAATAATAATCTGCCAATTCATGTTGGTTTACTTTGTTAAAATTTATAATTGAGGTTTAAAAGACGAAAATTATTCTACTACCTGGGGTAAAATATTTTTAATTGATAAATAAAGTGTTTTGAAACAAACATCACTGTACTTGTTGAGCCAAATTTCACCAGGCACCTTGGGAAAGATATTATGTAGGCATGGAAGCCACAAGTGGGACTTTTTTATTTGTTTGTTTTAGTTTTGGTAAAAATGGAACTGGGAAGAGGATTATGCTTAAGAATAACAACTTATACAAGGACTCGAAGTAGTCTCTTTTGAGTCACCTTGTACCTCAGCCAGCAATCATACTCTGTTAGAAATCATCTTTGCAATGCTTTGGAGGACAAGAGAAATTTTTAAAGCTCACAGTGTTCTGCTTTGACTACAATGTACTCTTCAGATTGGTAGAAGCGCCAAAAGCATCTTTGATATGGTCCCCATTTGCTGATGAGTTATTTATCCCTCACATGTAAAAATTTGCAGCTAATAAGGAATCTGCAAGTGGAGACAGATCAACAGTCTGAGTATTAACTTGCTTTTTGGCTCAAGGCCAAAACAGAAGCAAGGTTCAGGCTCCAGTCCATCAGATATCTCATAAAAACACACCCTATTAGAAACTCCATCTAAAAATTCTTACCTGTTCAATCTTTTCTTACAAGTGGATTTTAATTAATTATTGAGTTTTAATGCACTCAATGACTGAACACTCACAGACACAATTAGCACCTCTACTAGGAAAATGAATCTCAATAAATAAATGAAGTAATAGAAAGCCATTGCCTTCCCCACGTACAGAACCCGAGCTGTTAATGCTTTCACACTCTCATGCCTGAGCATACCGCAAGTTGCATCGACTTAGATTTTTCCAAAATTAGATGAAGCCCAAACATGCCAAGATTTCAATAAGGCAGCTGTGTATTAAAAAAGTCTTCTCTGAAAAGATACACTTATTTCTCATATTCTATAAGTTGTATTACAATTGGATATTGAACACATAACCTAATAGAGGATTACTTAGAGTCATAATTATGGATATTCCGAAGCATGTAGTCCTATAAAGCAACAGCTTAGTTCAAGCACCGAAAGGCTAAACAAATTGTTATTACATTTATTATATATAAACTAAACCAAGCCAAACAGTAGTCATGTAGTAGCATGCACAAGTTCTGACATGTCAAGAAGAAAGGCAAAACAGCCAAGTTTTGTAATAATTTCTATACATGCTTGTACATATTGATGTATTTGTTAGGTTTTCTTTCTGACAACAGTAAAAACATGTGCCTCTACTTCAAAGAGCTTCTGATGGAAACGGCATTGTTTTTATGCTAAGAGTATAAAAAGGAATGCAATGATAAATAAAATTTGTTACATGAAATGAACACAATGTGTCTTTTCAAAACTAATGAAGAGTACTTGCAGTCAGGGAGAAACCTCTAAAATATTGTTCTTCTAACCTCAGAAAATTATGAAGGTGATAAACATTAGCTCCACAAGGTTTTTTTTAATTATCATTAATTTGCTGTTCAAATTGGAACAGCACTTTAAAGGTCAATCATCTGCTAAGATGCAAGCAGAAAAATTTGAAATAAGGAGCAAAACAGTACCAAGACTGAAGGACACAAAGCCAAGATTTTTCTGATGAAATTTATCTATTCATCAACTGAATATCTACGAAATTACCCTCAACAGAAGGTGAGGGAAGAAGTTCACAATTAGTTCTATTCTGATGTTTAGCTAACCAAAGATTGATTAATCTGATATTGATTACTGGACTGATCAGAATAAATCCTGTATTTCCCCTCCTATGAGGTTTCCCAGTAACATCCATGCCAAGGTTTTGATTTTACAATTACAAAACACATGAACTAAGTTTAATAGCACTTATTTTACTGCAGTTGGTAATATACTTGATTATTTTTGTTAGTGATTGTGCTGAAAAGAATCACACCAAGTGTCAAGCTAAGCTATTAATTAGTTTAGGTTTTTGGTACAGAATACATGCCTCAAGGCTTGCAGTTCCAAATGTCACTGTATTCATTTTATTAGAAACACTTTTTCAGAGGAATAAATCTGTTTTGCAGCCTGCACAATTGATGTCAGTGTTATATAAAGGTAAATGCTTCTGGTGTGAACATCTGATAAAGAAACATTAGCAAAACACGATACGTCACTGCCATTGTACCATCTGTCAGGTAGTGTGTAATTATGGCAACATCATTCTTTTCAAACCCTCGGATAAAAAGGGTGTATCTGGAAAAGATGGAAATAAAGGCAGCTTCAGTCTGTAATCATTAAATCAGTGACAGTTTTGAGATCCATTCATGCCAGTTTCTACAACTACAGCATTGTGCCAGTTAAAAGCAATGGCTTTTAAAAAATGTAATTTAATTTATACCAGGTAATCTCAGAACTGTAAGTGATGGTCACAAGTGAAAATTTTTAAAGTCTCTTTCTATCAAAAAAGCTCTATAAGGAGTAAAATAGGGTTCAAATACCACAACTAGCTCCCCCTCTATATGACAAACAAGTTGTCATCAGCCCTGATCCATACAACACTTTTAGAAACTAATCTTTAATGTATATGCATATATATGTCTAGATATAGTTAAATACAAATAGATACGCATATGCTTGGTTGAACAAACATAGATAAACAAGTGAATCATTCAAAAATATACATGCAAAGACATCATCAGATAACTCTAAAATCTGATGTGCTATTCACTTGGTATGTCACTTTGTTGATAACTTTAAATTTATTATTAACTTAAAAAAAGAAGTACAGAAAATAATATGTTCTCACATTAACTTTTCAGTATTAGTGACTGAGCATAGGCTTGAAAATATAAATGCCGCTTTAATCAAAAGTGGAAAAAAATGCTGTTCTTGAAAGTTTTTAATCACCAGTTAAGGATGACTTATGGAGATACAAATAGTATCCACAGTACAGCAAAATAATGCCTAAAAATTTGAGAGACAGAGCAGTTACAAACTAAGATTTACTCTTTTAATAATCACCTTAATTACATTTTTATGTGAACAGAACTGAACCATGTATTCCAAGACACTGAACTGGAAGTGTCAAGTCTCAATACATTTTAGAAAGTGACTTTCCAGACAGTCAAATTCTTAATTTTTTAGGCTTACAATCCTTTTACAGAATGGTTCAACTTGAAAATAAGTGCATTTGAAACCAATTATTTGACCTGGACATATCTTGCAGATTACTTTCTTCTCTATGTACTACTCCTTATGTGCCTACACACATATAAACATTATGAGCAAACTCCATCTATTCATAGCTAATAAGTGGAAAAACTCATCTTTTGTTTGTAGAAAAACAATACATGCTTTTAAGCCTGTAAAATACACAAGTATGTAAAAGGCACTGAAATACTCACATTAGCTGTGAGTGGACACCTTTAATCCATCCCTCAGGGATCTACCTCACTAAGTGATCATGTGCTTTCCTGGGTCACATCCCCACCAAACTACAAAGTTCATTAAAGATTATCCTGTTCAAGCACAACTGCATGGGCCTTGTGTGAAAGTAAATTGCTGGGACAGCCTTAGTTCAAAATTCACCCTTAAACTGGGGAATCAGTGCTATTGAAAGCAACTGCTTTATTTATTATTTATCAGGGTTCAGGTTTAAATACCATAAATTGACTATCTGGTCCTGTCAGATATTTCACAAGGCAATTGATGTTCATACATCCTACAAGAGTAAAGATGGTTTTGCTGAAGAGTTTTGGGTCCAGGCTTTTCCTTTTTTGCTGTGAGAATTTTTTGGTGCGTTTTTATTATTTTGGTTTGGTTTTTTTGTTTGGGAGGGTTGCAGGGTTTTTTTTGAACCCTCCTTCAGTTTTGGTTTTTGGTAGTGAATTGCTTCAGATGACAGAAAATAGCAGCATATAAGCATTATTTAGCTTTCAAGCACTTTAAATCCATTATCTAGGGAAAATCCATGTTGCTTAACTGGTTATAAGTAAAAAAGTTGGTGAAACACTTGAAAGCTCCTATTAGGAGAGTGTCATACACTTCTAATCAAAAAAGCTACCCACACATCTATTCATTTTTAACCTTTTTTTAATTTCACAAGACCCTACATAAATCAGTGAAATATAAACAAATATTTCAGAATGGCCAGTGAATACTGCATACACACTGCCAGCTTCCTTGCAAGAGACAGGATTTATTCTCCACATTCAGAGTGGCTCATCACTCCTAATTCTCAATCAAAATTAGGTTCAGCCTCACATCACTGGACTGAAACAACTGGAGCCAAATGCTCCTGGACATCATTAAATCTTGGTGAGACAAGCAGTGCAATTCAGAACATTTTCTGGATATTCTCCGCATGCAAGAGACCACTGTTGGTTTTTTTTGTTTGAACAGCTGCCCACTGCAAACTCAGGTTTTGAATAAAAAAAAAATTCCTGGTAGACAGTATTTAGGCACAAAACTCCCTAATAATATGCTCAAAAGTCTTGAAAATATTGAGAACTTAATTTTCCACAGGGGGGGGGGAAAAAGAATTTGAAAGCTTCCTTTAAAGTATTATTTTTATTATTTAAGAGTGGAAGTCTGGTCTCACACCTTTGCTTTGGACTTGCACTATGCCATCATACAATATACCAAAATGTCCTAAATAACCAGCTTTATATCACACATACATTGTATGAGAGCTGACTATCAAGAAAAGCTGAAGCCAAGAAGAGAAAAGTGACTCTGCACTAGGTCCAGGTAGATTGCTGAAAGAACAGCTTGGAGAGGCCCCTATGACAAGAATTTCATTTATTAAACTTGGACTTGAAGGTGTTTCAGTTTAAATTAACTGCAATCATGTACAAGAAAATCACATCCCATCAAAAGCATTCCAACTTCAGCTTCTTTGGTGCAACCTATGCAATGTCTCTACAGATATATCTTTGAATTTGATAGTAGCACATGTAGCTCTATGCTGGATCTGTAACTTCAGCATCCAGGCTCATTACCAATCTCCTGAACCATCCAGTCTTCCTCAGTTGTGAAAATGTAATAAATTGCCTTTTTTCCCTAGTGTATTTGGCACTCATGAAAACTGACAGATTGACAGCTGGGAGGCTGAAGTATTCTGTTTAAATCACAGAGGAAAAGAAAGAGGAAGCAATGACAGACTAAGGCACCAAAACTGACTTAACCCTTTGATCAAGTAGCCAGCTGAAAACAGAATAGCAAGGACTCAAAGGAGCAATCAGTGGCCTACAACAACACAGGGATCCCACTTGTTGATGGCAGAAGTAAAATTAAATAAACCCCCCACATTTCAGCATACAATTTTATTTGCATATTGACGTGTCCAGCAAAACGTCTGGCCAGTTTACAGTAAAATTATGAAGAAAATCTTAACCCAACAGATATAAATGCATGAGCTCCTTCAGAAAGTAAAACTGATCAGTTGCACTGTAAGTGCAGTGTACTTACCCTGCAAAGTTGAATGGCTAGAATATAAAGGAAAAATAAATACTACTAGGAAATATTCACATTTTACCCATTTTTGATTTTTAAAGCAGCTTTCTAACAATCTAAGACCTACTGCCTACAAATTCAATATTCAGTCATTGCACAGCACATTAAAAAAAGTTGGATTTTGTAGAATATTTACAAGTCCATCTCTTCTGCTAATACCTATTTCTTGAAACTTATGAAAAAAAACTTGCCACAGCTTTCAGCGCCAAGATGTAGTAATGAGTCTGCAGTGGTAGAGTCCACCTGCTTATCTTCTGATGTGAAAAAAAGAAAATCTGAACAGGGAAAGGGCTTTCTTTAATAAATTGTGTGCAAAATTTGGAGGCCTTAAACAAATTTGTTTGGATGCAAACTAAACAGAACTAGATGAGTGAAACTTTGCACATCAGCAAAGGACTATTGTGATTTAAGAACTAGAAACAAATCCTGTGAGGTCTAACTCTAGTGGTCTATTTTATATGTTGTGGCCAAGTAGTATTGCCCCTATGGAAGAGAATGAGCCTGAAAATTGCCTAAAAACATCACAGCCAGTCCCATTAACATACCTGACTCATCACACGTGTCCTGAAAACAGGCTGTAGCCTTAAAGAGGGAAAGGTTATATGCCAGCAAGGACACAG
This sequence comes from Edolisoma coerulescens, assembly GCA_013397115.1. Taxonomy (NCBI): domain Eukaryota; kingdom Metazoa; phylum Chordata; class Aves; order Passeriformes; family Campephagidae; genus Edolisoma; species Edolisoma coerulescens. Next base: position 407,088 of record VWZW01002788.1, on the reverse strand, counting down.
GCACAGAATATGCCTCAAGTACTTGCTCAGCCCAGGAATTGGAGCTGCCTCTTACACTCCAATTCAATAAAGGACTCCAAGACTCCTGAAAGGAGTCTCAGCAAAGTTAATACTACATTAACACAAGGATCTGAAGACACCTGGACTTAGAGTTGTGGCCAGATTTATTTATCACCAAATTAACACTCTGGGACAGACCTTTAATCAGTGCTGTTTTACACGAGGGCATCTGAACAAATATAACTTTGAATGGCTACAGAAAGATGTAGAAATTTCACTAAAAATAATTTTTTTCTTTTAATATACTCTAAAAGCAATTTCCACGATAGTGACAAGGATAGCAAATCAAACAACAATTTTTAGACAACAGGCTGGTAAGTTAACCATCAGCTTCAAGAATAGTAACATATATCACCGAGTCTGAAAAACACATGGTTTTCCACAGTCCCTTTTCACATCCCGCACAGCAGAAATATGCAAAGGGCTTTTGAGATTTAAAGAATAATTTGGAGGTAATTTTCAGTTTTATTTCAACTCTAAAAACCACAATTGTCATCACTTTTACTTATCAAAAAATATGACCAGATTTATAAGAACTGTGAGGCATTTTTTCCCTGAAATAATATGAAGGTAATATTCAGAACTACAATTCCCAACTTGAAGTTGTAATTACAGCAAAGCAGTGAATTTATATCTGTGTCTATCTATCTATATATCAATCTTTAAATAGAGCACAAGCAAATTATCCTGACTTCCAGGTTCAGTAGAACATGCTGAGAAGATCTCTCAAAAAAAAAAAAAAAAAAAAAAAAAAAAATTACTTTCACCAGAAGGAATTTGACCTGTAAAAGTACATCACAGAGTTGTCAACACAGGTGACCAGGAGAATGTCTCATATTCTCCCATCTGCTCCCACACTGTGAACAGGCTCAACCACTTGTTCCACCGGAAGGCATCACTCACGTTCTGCAGGAGCACATATTTCACTGACAAAGGGCCTTCTCTTGAGAATGAGCCTCTGGGTACTGATGTGCAAACCCATCAGTACTTAATCTAAACAAAAACTTAAACTTAATCTAAAAATACAGTGCATGGGTGACTGATGCCACTTGTCTCACACTGCTCCTTCTTTATCCCTCCTTCCATGAATATGGAACATAAGAGAATACATTCAAAAACACCAAAGTTGTCCAAAGTCGTCCAAGTTTGACAGAACATGGGAAAAGAAGACTTTGTGCTGTTTTTTTGATATAGTAAAGAAAAACAAACCCAGGAGATCAGTTCTAACAAGACACAGGTAACTGTTAATGAAATGAACTTCGAAGCAGCAGAGACTGAAAGGGCGATCTGACTGTCCCACTGAATTGAACTCATTTTGCATTGCTTGAGTTACAACCCTACAGCAGCAAAGTCCAGTGGCCTTAACCAGCCCCAACATTTTGACAGTTCCAGGAAAGAACTGTGGGCATGAGCACCTAGGGAGCTTCCTACAGCTCTGGCCCTTCAAGTCGTCCGAGCACGGGCGCTGCTTGCTGCGCTGAGTTCCCCACTGGGGAGCTGCACACGTGTGACAGACTCCTCCGCTCTGGGCCGCCCAGGGACACGCTGCTTGCGCAGATGATTTCCAGCACACAGATGTTTCTTCCCTTCTGTTATGTTTTAATTTCTCAAGTGGGTGGCAAAAGCAGATGTTACCACACCTGTATATATAAGGTCTCCTCTTTCTCACATTACTCTGAAAGAAACAGGGTATTATACTGACAGCTTGATTCAATCTGTGGATTTTATAAATACAAGTTTACCCATGTGCATACCTATTCTACCACATATATATCTTTAAATACTTATGGCAATGGTGCATACATATATAGTATGATAATGTATAAATATGCTTGCATAGACCAACATATATAATTTTCTGGCTTGAACCAAGTCCAAAGCATAATGTGCTACCTGTTTCAGACTATTTAGCATTCTGGGCAGCATAATCTATTTTATACACATATTATTCATGTGGAAAAAATTAGACGTCTCTGCAACAGACAATGCAGAAACTTACATAGCATCCCCTGTTTTCACTTTTTCCTACAATGCCATCTATTTTATGCATTCAAGGAAAGCTCAGGGAAACCTGAATGACAAGTAGGGACTGAAGACTGACCACAGAGAACACCCTTGACAGTAAGGTTTCAGTATAGTGATTTTTTATATTCTAGCGAGTTCACTGCTGTCATTGGGATTGCCCCCTGCAATGTTATCAAAGCTCAATCTAACAAATTAATCCTCTAATTTCCTTCAGGTCTCTCATCCCTTTCTTCTTCAGTAACTAAGCATTAGAGCTACCAAAATGTAGTAGGAACAAAATGCAAGAGGAGCAGGGGGATGTCTGCAGCAGCACTCCTGCCCTTCCCTGGGCAGGTGCAGCCTCTCCTTGCACATGGTAATGTGCACTGAACTCCTTTTGAGTCTACCTCTTCTCACTTTGTGTGCCCCTTCCAGCTGACAAATGAACTGGCCAACAGAGCAACACCCACCACAGCACAGATATGATAAAGTGCAGAAATCCCTGTTAAGTGTATCTGTATTAATGAAACAATTTTTCAGAGTTCTCTGTCAGAAATCTTCGTAAATTACTACACCAATCTCAAGAAAAGAGCAAAAGAAGAAATCTAAGCTTTATAAAACATAGGCTATTAATTATAACAATTTTTGTGGCTGGATATGGTCCTGGGTTTTAGAATGATTTTTTTAAAATTAATAAAAGCAGAAATCAAATCTGTCTTTACTGCAAAGAAACATTAGAAATTACTAACAGACCTTTAAATATGTAATCAACAGCTGTATAAGCAAAAAGCAGTGGAAAAGCATTGAGTCTATATTAGCTTCTGCATTAAGCTTAAGTCCTACCATGATGAGAGGCAGCAATTGTGATTTACTAAATGTCAACTTAAATAATTGCTTAGGGGTTTATTTTGTTTGTTTGTTTGTTCCTTAGGGTTCAGAAAATCTTCTGTAAGAGAGAAAAAAAAAATCACTTGAAGTGCTTTAAAAACAAAAGAAAATTCAGGTGGAACGCCTAGCAGCTACAAATGAAAATTACATATAATTCAAAACTGGCATTTGTATTACTTCTGTTGTGTAACTGAAAATAATACTTATTTAGTTTAAGAGATAAAAAAATTAATAAAGTTGAGTCCTATACTTTTGTCAGTAGCATATGTTGAAAGGGATAAAGACAGAGAAAGACCAAGATCACTAATGGCCAACGATTACTTAATTTGCAGGAGAAGGGATTAAAACACCACCAGCTGCATAACTCAGATGTGCATGGAATTACCTAAAGGATGAAAATGTAAAAGCAAGGCACACATTACCAAAGGGTAGGTAAATACCCACTTTTTTCACACTTTTAAGTCACATTTGTCATGGTGGTAAGGAACCTGATGTAGCATTTAACAACATTTTACCAAGAATATTCTAGTCTGAGTTAGCCTTCTTGAATGCCTGGAGCACTGCTATTGGTACACTGAAAGCACTTCTATTCACTCATGTAGTTCATACATATTTGGTTTTCTTAAACCATAAAAAAAATATTGCAAAGGGCTTGCAATACAATTTACTGTCATCAACTAACCTCACAGGCTGATCAACATAATTATTTTGAAAATGGAAAAAAGTACTTCAATGTGAAAACCACAATAACTCAGATTCTCACTCACAAACCCCAGCCATAGACTAAGAGATAAGAGACTAAGGGCTAACTGCCTCTCTAACCTCTTTATAAAGAGCACTTCATCAGAACGAACAAACAGTATCTTTTCAGCCAAAACAGACTTGTTTAGTCTACTGCAATGATTTTTTTGTTGTTTAAAAATAATACTTTTTAATGTTATTTAAAAAAATATATTTAAACATTTCTCCCTATATCTTGATATTTAAAATTTTTCAGAGACCCTATTTGGTTCTCTGTCCTTCCCACTCTTACACACAAAGATGATTTTTACATCTAAAGTCATTAAGAATTTCCCAAAAACAAGGTCAAAACATGCAGAAGTTGTTTCTAACAAAGCTGGATGCTCAAGGGATTAGAATATGGTAAAGTCAGTTTTTGTTCTGTCCCAAGGAGCCTTCAATAAAGGTAAGGAATAGAAAGTGATTTCACAAATTCTCTCTACCAAGTTTTCCTTCATCAATCAGTCAAGGAAATGATATTAAATCTCTCTTCTGAGTAGTTTCTTTCCCTTAATAGTGAAGACCCTGGCTTTCACCACTCCAGATAGAGATAATTCCTTCAATTGTAATCGGTTTTGAGGTTTACTTTTGGTTGCTACAGAATTTCTTTGATAATAAAGAATAAACTGGACATTTGTTTGTAAAATGTTAATTTTACATGAACAACAAGATGATCTGCCTTCTCAGCACTTGTACACACAGCCACAAACCTGGCATTCCACAAGCTGGGAAGGGCTTTGCTTCCAGAGGGTAACGTGCATATGCCCAGTTATCAGCACTGGAAGCTCTGGCTTAATGAGCAGATTCTTTAATATTTAGGGCTTTCATATTTTTATTTGTTCAAGAATTCGAAGTTGCAACATTGAATTACATACTTTGTACGATGCTTTTGAATGGAGCATAAAAACAACCAGGAGAATCCCCAAATCATGAAGCAAATAAAACAAATACTTTTTTAACATGTTCTTCATTATGCATCCCATAACAAAGCTACCTTACAAGAAATGGGATATTAGCACAAACAGAAGAGTTGAACCAAAAACCACTTCACAACTTTTCATTGTAGTGATTTCTTTATTTATTTTTATGTAGCTGAGGAACCTGCACCACTGGAGTGACTGGTGGCCCCTGAATCCATAGAATGGTGTCCATGTTTACCAGGGGGCTTAGCAAAGACTTTATTCCTTTTCTTTTACAAAACAGAAATCTGCAGATATCTCCATTCTCAACTGGCTTTCAGAGTTCAGTTGCCAACATATCCAATATTGCCTGCATAAAGGACAGTTTGCGAGTGGCTGTTCTGATTGTCTGAGGGAGCACTCCTCTATTTTCATTTATTTCATTCTAATAGAGTTCAGCTGTGCAAATCAGCAACCCAGAGCACACACAACAATCAGAGCACATGGCAACACGTTTACATCTGCATCTTGCTTTTCCATGGTGAACTGTCCTAGATTTTACTAATAAATGCTTACACTTCTTCACATATGTAAAAATTCACTTTCCTGATGTTCTGATTTGAAAACACCCTGTTTTTTCTCTGCACTCATTATACTGCATGAGAAAAATTATGTTCAGTACCTTTTAATGTATTTTTAGTAATCATGTAATATTAATAAGATTACTGTTTATTTTTAATGGATTCTGTGGCATTACATGGCTGAGGTTTTATCTGTTTGGGTAATTTTCCACACAGAGGTAATCTCCCACTTTATTATACCATGTATTAAAATAAGCATCCCAGAAATCCAGCTGAAACCTCAGAGCACTTACATGAATATAAAAGTGATATAGTAGAATATTGTCAGAGGAATGTAAAAATCAAAACCTGTTTCTGGTTCTGCTACAACCCAATATCTCCATCTCTCTTTCCAGTCTCTCCCTTTATGTTTCTTGTCTATTTAGCCCAGAAGATTTATCTGTCATTATGAGCATCATTAATGATCTGAGTGTAAGTTTTGCTTTAACCACGACAGATGATATCAATAAAGATTATTTTGTTCAAACTAGAAGATGGCTTTACATGAATAGATACCATCTCTATTTAATATTCTTTTGAGCTTAATACTACTGAAACTGTGAAGAGAAATATCACAAGGTCACAAAAATGGTTAAAATATTTCCCAGCACTTCTTAGTGAAAAGACTTAAAGCTTGAAGCAGTTCCCACATTACTAAGGTAATTTATTCAGAAGTAGTACTTGGCTGGGCATTTTGGTTCTGTTTACTTCATCACGGTTTTGGAGAGTAACAAGATTCAGGAAACATTAATTTACAAAACTAAGCTAAGTTCACCTGACATATCTGAACTGCATGTAGTTGTTTGTTGCAGTAATTAAATGTATTGCTTTTGACTGAGTTTAAAGGATTCTTGAAAAGTAGTCTAAAAACTAATGATAATTTTTTAGAGCAAACAACAAAAATAAACATTTTAGAGATTCCTTTAGAGAAGAGCCTTTCCCAAGTCCTTGAAAGAATGCAGGTGTTGTGCCAGACTTCTCATTTTCTACACACAAAATTAACCTTCAAAATCAGATGGTCAATAGGTTCTTTAGGAAACAAAGGGTAAGCAAATTAACTAAGACAGACAACTAAAATTTTCATGATCTACAGCATGAGAGGAAATAGGTGCAGGTGGCATGGATGTTAATAATTTTCCTGAAAATTATTTTGAGGGGAGAGAGGGGGGAAGACACATAGATGTGGACGGACATGACGTGACTCAAACCTGAAATTCTCAGATCCCAAGCCTGGTTATATGATTTTGTCAGCATTCCCACTGGGCCTGGCAGTGCTACTCTGCCAGGGCTCAAAGGTAAAATGACTCAGCTGAACAGGTATCGGGCAAACATGCCCAGCATGGTTATGAGTCTGTGCTGGCCTTTCTCTGCCAATTCACTGACTCTGCAACTTGCTTAATTTCCATCCTATATTTGTAAGCACAGGAAAAAATACAGTTAATATCTTTTGGAACAATGTCTATAACTTAGTATCTTTAGCATATAAAATACACTGTAAATTCTCATTAAAGGATCTCAAGTGCTGGATTTTTCAATTTTTTTCCTGTTTTGGTATATGAATGAATGGAATAAGTACAATCAATTTTATACACAAGCTGTTTTCAGAGTAAAAGTTTATATTTTTGGTCATCTATTTAATTAATCTGAATACATTAAGTAATGCATCAAAGAAACATAAACGAAAAAGAGTTTTTTCCTAAGCAGCAGTAAGAAAAATAAGCCCATAAATCCAGGCCTTTTTCTTCTGAATCTCACTGAAGTCCCTGGTTTGCACTATTTTATGATCCTTTTTTGAAGAGTACTTTGACTCATTCATTGTATTGCTAAACATTACATAGAAATATTTAGTAAGATATGGGAGCATTAAACCCATAAGTGTAAGGGAAAACATTCCATATTTTAATTGTGGCAGTTCTTTAACTGAAATTCCCTATCTTTTCTGGAACTAGGCAGCTCTGTGAAAGGAACCTTTATTCATTTGCCTACTTCAGCAGAAAGAAAGTAACATTTTCCTTAGGTTTGCCCTGGGAGATGTACCATACAACAAGAAATGCTGCTTTTGTTACAAGCAGACATAATTTAGACAAAGTCGCCTGAGAAACGAACCTGGTAAACTGAAACAAAGGATTTAATTTTGACTATAGTGTTCATTAGCATAGGGTTTCAGTGTAAAATTCATTAATTTCCTTCCCTGAAGACAGTTCCTTGGATTTCAGAACCTCAGGCTAAATTTCAAGCGAGAGTTTGGGTACATCATTTTTATGAGCAGTCCATGTCAGAGATGATAACCAAACAAAACTAAGTAGGGATCCTTGGCCTTCTGCAAACAGAATTGCCTACCCTCTCTTTAAAATCTAATAACTGACTAAGGAAAGTAAATCTGCTGTAACTGCAGCATGGCATGTTCTGTTTGAAACTTTTCTTCTAATAAATTTTCACCCCTAGCTCTACCAGTTATTTCAGTAATAAAATATGTTATTAAAACATTTTTTTCTTTCATGTTTGGCACATTAAGGCACTTTGCCCAAAATACATGTTTGTTATTAAAACTAATATATCAATAATCATAATGAAAATAAGAATAACTGACATTTAAAACTATTCTCATCATTATTTCACTCCTTTCCTTCTCTTCCTTTATATCCTAGAAAGACAATGTGTACATCCTCTCACTTACAGGCCCCAGTGGTTGCCTTACCATTTTGCAGCATTAAGCAATGTGCCTAAAGGAACATTTTGCTCTGGCCAGGCACATGGCCAAAACATTTCTCCATTCCCACGTGATAACCCACATAAAGAAGGTGAATCGTGCATTTTCAAGATGCTTTCTGACAGGGAATTTTCACAATGAGAAATATCAGCCTTTGGAATCGTCTCTTCAGGACAGTGAGCTGGGGCACTTGAGACTTGGCTAGACAGGGTGCTGGGCCATCTTGTCTAGACCCTAAAATTGCCAGGAAAAAGTTGGAGCAGCTGATCCTTGAGGACTCTTCCAACCTGGTGTCCTATCACCGAAAATTAAGTGGGAGAAAAAGAGCCAAAGTCCTCCAAAGATTTAAGAAAAAGTAAAGACAATAAAGACATCATAATCAGACCTGATGAGAGCTGTTGTGATTTTCTTTAGGTCATAAATTTCATCTTGGAGGTGCAGACACGACAGTCATTTTATATGGCTCTGCAGTAGATCCCAACTCCTAACAGGCTGCTGCACCTTACAGACAGTGCCTCTTCTGCGGAAAGCTGGAAAACTTGTTGCCCTTGTTTGCTGTGAAAGTCACCTTCCNATTCTGTAGCCTGGTGGTGAGGTCACTCACTCCCATCTTTCAGTCGCTATGTACTAAAACCATTTTAACATTCAGATACAGGCAATGGTGAAACCAAGTGGTGCCAGCAGCAGCCTGGCTAAAGCACAGTGTAGGGCAGTCACACAGTTACTCCATATGGAAAAAAAAAGGGAAAGTCACTGCTTTGGTGAAGTATCACCTTTCCTGCATTTAAACCAGATCTGAAAGTTATGGAAATGACAGACAAAAACAGGCCAAGAAATGGGGTAACAGCAATTCTCTGTCACAGCCAGTTCCATCACCAAACTTTCTGTAAGAGAAGTAATCTATCAGGAATTACCTCAAATTGTCAATTGGGCTGCTCTGACCCCTCAAGTTCCAGACGCAGAATAAAAATTTACAGAAGTAGAGGGAATATAAATATTCTACACAACAGCAATTTGTAAGGTTCTCTACCAATTCACACCAAATGAAGGCCCTACACTCAATAATATCCATATCATCCATATATCAAAGTTAATTTTTCTAGCAACACAATAATGCTTTTTCTTTTAACCTATTTTCCCAACTGAAATCACCTGACCTATCTTGAATCCTGTTGTATTCCAGTGCAGCTCTTAGCAATGCACTTTTTGTAGAGTAGCTCCTAATTGAAAGAGCTTGAGTCCAGGTCCATAAATTCTTTGTGCACAACTGTACACACAATAATATGTTGTTCCTATATGACACAAATAATTCAGGAAAACCTGAAGTTCTTCTACATTATCCTCCCTGCATTTCCAGACATGGTTTTATTTTTGACAAACCGACGCAGAATTGTTTTACATGTCATAGATATCCATACCCATATACTGAAAGAGAAGTTATAATTACAAATTGGTTTGAACTAATATAGAATAGAAGCAGTACAACACTAATTCACTGCTTACCAGTGCCCTGAAATTCCTAATTGACTGGTAGGGCGCTAATTTTTTAACCTAACTCATCATTAGGTAAGAAACTCTTGGCTAGGAAATCACCCTGAATAAATATTAGCATCCATTCAGAAAAGGTCAGACACTTTGATTTTTTATCATTACATTCTAACTACTTATTTCTATATCATTGAATGTCAAAGGCAGGTTATTCTTAATGCGCTGTCTGGCAAAAATATTTACTACAGTATTACAGTTCTCAAATATAAAAAAGAAAACAGAATATCTCATACTCTTTTAAGCAGAAGCATCATGAATTCACATTATTTCTCTGATTAGCATGAAAATCACTGTATCTCTTCCACTCCAAATCAAAGGCAAAACTTTCACACTAGGTCCATTCTTGCTTCCAAACCATAAACAGACAAATCCTCTGCTGCTTTAATTCCACTGGCTTTAAATAACAGGCAGTGACAGACTTTATCCCAAACCAAAAGGAATAATTAAAAATGTTTTCAAACCCCATAATTAGCAAGTCAAATGAAAAAAAATCAGTTAAATACTGATTTTACAGTTTCTAGACAGAGCACATTCAGTCAGTGCAGACATAGGAGGAAAAGAGGCCAAACCTCCTCACTCTATGTCACCTCTGAAAAACATCAAATTTCCAGTGAAATGTGGACTTTCCCTGGTCAGCCTCTTGCAGCACAGGGAATAAGTTGTACAAAGCATCAACATCACAAGAGGAAATCTTGGTACTTCCTTCTCCTTTCTACATCCCAGAAGAAGTACATTTTCACACTATTTCCTTCAGCAGGGGAAACCGCTACAAAAATTACTCAGAGACTTCTCACCCCTTTTATCAAAATTATGGGATAATCTAGCAAATATTTTCAGTCAGTTATTTCCCTGCCTTAGAAAATAAATTGGTCTTATCATTTAGGTGTGTAGCACAGGATTGCATCAAGCTGTTGAGAAAAGTGTATGTGAGCTTTTGTAACAAAAGACACAAAACAGAATGGAGGGATTAGAAGCAGTATGATGTCTATCAGGAAGATTCTGGAGAAAAGTCATACCTAGGGCAACAAATTACTGATGTTAGACTCAGCTGTTTTCCATTAACAACATTCATACCAGCAGTACCGAAAGACCTCTTTCTGCCAACTAAAAGAAGCTGCTTCTTTAAATACAAGATTTTGCCTGGTGTTATACAGGACACTCCTTCCCCTTGGGGCATATTCCTTCAGACAATACACAATGTTTTCAATTACCATGCAGGAAATCTAGATTAATTTTTTATCTAGCTATTTACAAACAATCATACAGAAAAAGCATTTTTCCAGTATATGCTTTGCTTAGAGCTTTAAAACCAAATTTCTTGGCCTAACTACAAGAGGGAGATTTATCTACTACCTGTAGAGCCACAGTTCTAGAAAAGAAATATCTGCCAAAGTTATGTAAAAATGTAAATTACCATATCAAAGATGACAAAAGGAAAATAAAAAGCACTCATGCATTACAACCTACCTTTTTGTAGGCCTCCTGTGTTGGGACAGACACTCCCTCAAAACCGCTGAGATACGACCTTTGATGCTCCTCTCCCTTTAGCTGCAGGACACTTCAAGTCCTAATGCTTCAATTGCTGGAGGGTTTGCAGTGGTGTTGGGTGAGATCCTCCTACAGAGATTACTCTAGAGGGGAAAAAAGACAAACAGGCAGCATGGTCCCTTCGTAGGATTTCAGGTGCGCCATATAATTTACAGGTAGTGCCCAATCTCACTGCCCTAATGAAATTTTAAGTACCCTGACTCCGTCATTTTCCCAGATCTTCTGATTTGGCAAGCTGGGTGCAGTTGGTTCAATACTTCCATGCCACAGCTCAGACCCCACATGACCCTACTCCTCAGAGCTGCTGTGAGTGCATTTCAGCATCAAACTACCAGGCTGTGCCTTTTTGTACCAAACAGTAAATATTCCAGCCTCCAAAATTCTTCCTCTGGGAGACTAATCAAATGCAAAACTTCATTTCAAGCAGAGGTTTGTGCGTGAAATTTGTGTGTGAAACTTGTGAAGCCAGCAGGCACTTCCCAGGGCTGGCATGTGGTGAAATAAGGCTTTTTTCCCAACCCAGGGTTATGGAGAGCAGGAGAGATGGACAGGAGGACAGAGGGGGACAGAGGTGCTTGTGCCCTCACCCCACAGGCCGACACTGGCTGCCAACACAGCTCTCAGTGCTGCCTGGCAGGTGCTCAGCACATTTTACCCTGGGCAGACCCTGATGGAGAGGACAGCCCGTCCTCCCAAAATCTACCTGCTGGCTCAGAAACACTCAAAGAGGTGAAAATTAACAAAACTTTTGAAAACCAAGACCCCCCTGCTTAACTACTGATTCTGTTAGTCGTGTTAGTCCCTACACACACACACATCTGATTTCAAATGTATCTCGCAGACTGTGCTCAGCAAACCGTGGGGAAATCGCCTCCCCTCACCTGCCCAAGGTGAGCACCGCCCCTCACCTGTGTCCCGGCAAGGGCACAAAACTGGTGCCCGGGAAAGCTGGGTCTGAATCAGCCAGGCTGGGCTCTGTCCCACAAACATCTCATGATGCTTGTGCTGGGACTGACCGTGGATTTCTCACTGTGAAAACCCAACGTTGTCCAGGGTTCCTTGGCACATCCCCTGGTTGAATGCTGTGCCAAGAAATACACAGCCAGAGGGCTGAGCTTTTTTCATGGGCAGATATAGTGACAGCTCTTATAATTAGCTTTTCTCAGGTTTCTATGTTTTCCTTTTGCACCTTACAGTATTAGCAAGCAATAGAAATTCTGAGTGGTAGGAGATTTGAAGAATTTTTTTCTCATGTTCCTCAGTAATTTTACAAGCTACTTTTCCATGCTTTAGAGCGTGAGTTTTATTCCATTACCTAATCCATGTCTAGTAATTAATCAAAGTGCTTCAAACAGTGAAATTTGATCTAAAATCTTTTGTTCATTTGCAACCAAGTAAAGTTTGATAAGAACAGACAGTTTGGCAGTGCCTTTAAATCCTTGTGGAGCAAGGAAATTAACATCTTGGCACTCAGCTCTGTAATGATGTGCCTGATTTCATGGAAAAAAGACAACAAATTCATTCCCATACCTCAATAATGCTTCTCTTTTGCTTTGGCTTAATTAACTCATTGAAGGATGAAAGCTGAACTTTTTTTAGGATACCTGGTTCCTAGAATGTGCAATGGGGTGGAAAAATGATAAATCTGAAGCTTTGTGATAAGAATACTTCAAGGCAAAAAGCATTTGTATGCTAAGAATAAATTCATTGCAGTCTATTTTGCAGCTGAAGAGTCAACAAAATAGTTGGCTACAAGTACTTAAGGGTTATTTTATATCTGTAACTAATGCAGCATTGACAATTTGCATGAGCTGTAGCCTGCTGCTTATTGCAGCTGATACTGTTCCAGGAGAGTTTTGTTCCAGACAAAGCTGTGAAAGGCCATCTAATGTTTGTTCTCCTCGTTGGTTGCTCCAATGCAGGGATGCCCTCTGCTACTAAGCAACAAAATAAATGGAAAAGTTACGGTGTTTGTAACGTTATTATGGGTATTTTCTTCTAGCTTACTCTTCCAAGAGGATATTACAGCAATATTTAACTCTTCCCCAGGCATCCTTGGATAATCTGAGCCCCTAAAACTGTTTCTGTGCAGTTTTTTTCTTTATATATCCCCTTCCTTACTGGTGAGATACATTGGGATAAGGTTTTGCTATCAAAGTAGGAGATAAATTGCCTTCCAATAATTTTAGCTGTATGTAGTTTTCTTTTCTAAGAAGTGTTCTTGAAACTAAAAGCAGGATATTTACTCTTCTCACTTTTGAAGCACCGAGTGCAAGATATGAACAGAGATATTCAACACATTCCGTCTAATCCGCTCAAAATTTCTAAAATTGTACTATTAATATTTCAAATAAACTCACTGACTTCTCACGCAAACCATCCAACACAACCTTTGTTTTTTCTTAACTTTTTCCTTCTTAATTTTAAATATGGAAACATGAACATTTCTATGTCTGGAGGATCCTGATATGTCCAGAATCACAGTGAAAAGGAAAAAAAACAAACCTGAAGAAGTCTCAATATTTTGCTGGTTTATCTTAACACATTAAATGGAGAAATCACATTCCCAGCTGTTGTGGGTGTGTTGTTTGAGTCAAATAAAGGTTTGTTTGGTGAAAACAAAATTCCCATCTCTTGAAAAAAACCTCAACATACCATGAAAATAAGAAAAAAAAAATCCTTCTGTTTAAACCCCCAGAGAACACCTGACAGCACACCTTGTTTACCACTCAGGACACTCTCAGCTTTGTTTTGAACTGAATTAAGCAAAAGTCACATGTCTGAGGAGCTAAGTTTTAAACTTATTTGTATGTATTTGAATAGTATTTTCCCAATTTCTAAATATTTTCCCAATTTCCCAATACTAAAAATGACATTTTAAATGTTTTTAATTTCATCAAGAGATAGAGGTTCCTGGGAGGGTCTTCATGTGAAATCAACATGAATAGCTTACAAAAAACCATGAAAAGAATGCGGCTCAGGAACAATGTGACCTGACAAGCCTGCCGGGAAATCTTGTTCATATACTATAAAATGTTAAAAGAAGCAAATTCCCTGAATGAAAAAAAAGAAAAAAAGACAATAAAATTTGGAAGAGTGGGACAAAACATTGAAAATATCACACAGGAGGATTGTGGACATTTAATGTCTAATTATAACTTGATTTGGGAAATATTTCCTTGAACCTGATCCCCACTAGCTGGATCTTGTTTTGATTAATTTCTAAACACTTGAAGCAACATGTTCCTTTCCCATAGTCCATAGAGTTCCATGCCACAACTGTAATATGCCATTTTCAGAGGTGGTTAATTTTAAATGTTAATTCTTTTCAAGAGTTACATTCAAAATCAGATCATACATTTATGTATCTAAATTTTAAGTACCTAACCTTAGATGCCCCATTTTGAATATTCAGAGATTAATCTTTATATGAATGAAATTAAATTTACATTTCGTGGCTAGAATCAATTACTCTTTAACATCCTGAAAGTGCTGGCACACTAATATAGTAAAAACTAGGAAAAAAACCCAAAAACCAAAAGAACCTATTTGAAAAGAAGGCTGCCTTTGTCCAAGCAAGAGAGTCTGCATTATAGTTATGGGCACTTCATTTCTGTAACACCAGAGGTAGCAACAACCTACAGGCAAGTTCATTAATCTCCCCAGCTCCAAGGAAATGGAATGTCATGCACTGCAATGTATTCTTTATTGCTATTCCTGCATAGCTTTTCCATAAGGTTCTTTGTTAAAGATAAAACTGAGAAAAGTTTAGATGGGATTTTAAGAATTTCAAAGCTACAGGCTCATGAACATTCTTCTCTCAAGATCACCCACAGTCTGTCCAGCTCTGCGATTTTTAGGGCAAGGATGTAAAACATGGTCACTTGAAAAGTTTACACTATCTCCTTGTACATCAGTACAGAGACAAAACAATTATGACCATCTACCTTATAATGACAATAGCGAAAAACCTAAATTAAGACATGAATAAAATAATAAATCTGCTTTATAAGACTTGCTTAAAAATGTAAATATGCCATTATTTAAAGACAAATACAACATACTGAATATTTAATCACTTTCCTTATTAGTTCTAACCTGTTTCCCCAGATTCATAGTTGTCATTAATTTGGATGCCTGGTCACAAGAAGTCAGAAAATCAGTAAAAATAATGTCAAATACGATCTCTTTGAGGCAGAAAAGGTCTCTAAATTTAAAGAAGTTGATGCATTTAAAACAAGCATGTATCAGTATTGATAGACACACAAATATAGACTCAAGCCTTCTCAAGTCAAAAAGATTTAAAAGTGCAATAATTTAATTACAGTTGACTCAATAACTGCAACCTCAACCCGATAGAATTGTAATAATTAAGATGCTTGACAGCAGCAGTTTTAGTATGAAAACGCTTATTATTTTAGACAGAAGCACAGAAGAACAATCAGATTTCACATGGTAAATGTAGAATATACTCCTCTAGTATTCTCTACTGTACAATGTGTGCATGCCCACAATAAGAATATTAGAAAGAGCCTCCATAAAAAAGAAATAACCCGCAGTACTGCTTGTGTTCTCTGCCATGTTTTTCTTCATGTTTACAAAGAACCTGCAATTCTGCCTTGAATCTCAGTTTTCTCACTGAGTATTTTCAAGTCTCACTTCGTTCTTCAAAAGGAAACCCACCTGCTGCTGTACCTTTTACATCCGCAAACACTTTCATGCCAGCTCTGTTTTCCAGCTCTCCTTCTAATACTTGTGAAACATCAGAGAAGAAATGAACAGTGAGCATTATTTAGCACAAAGCTTGGGCTGTTTTGTCAATAGGCTTCACTGAATTTTACCAGGATAAACCAGCATCACGTGCCTCATAAGGAAATAGCGATGCAGAAATGCCAAATGACTTTATCAACTTCATACAGTAAATATTGGAAGAAGCAAGGACACAACACTTCTGACCATCAGCCATATTGTCTGAGCATTAAATACCACTGAAGCTGCTTATTAGCTGTGTTGTTTTAATTTAAATTTGTGAAATAAATCTGGGCCAGGTATCAGCGAGTTCTGTGACTCTGATGGATTTTCCTAAATAATTACTGAGTCTTTCATTTTCCACTTTTAATCTGCCCTTCAGTCTGAAAAATGTTCAACTTGGATTACTTCAGTCTAATTTTCTCTTTTTCTAAATGGTGAAATGCCTGCAGTCTTCATAAGATGTAAGTAATGTGATCCTTCAGGCCCAGAAAATGCAACATGAAGACTAAAATAAGCAGTCTGGCCTGGGCAACACAAATACAAATGGATTTGGAAAACCAGTGCAGGAATTGTCCTTCTGAGAACAAGTTATGGAAACTGCTCACATGAATAGAGTTATCAGCACTAATTAAAATTCTGATTGATTCCTGGCTTGCATGCAACTTTCTGGAGTGTTTATTTCACATTGACTAGCATAGATCAGAAATAACCAACTTAGGCTTTGCAGCTAAAACTTAAACCTAGCTGTAATGCTTGCTAAGTTTAACATTAACAGATTTGGGAGGGGCTTGGCTTTGTTAGTTGTGAGTTTCTTTCCTAAACCTCTTACGGGTTTAGGACAAGGAGAAGATTGGCTTAGAGCATTTGAATAAAGAAACACATTTTACAACAAACTTATTTTCTTTCAAACTTGTCTTTTTGTTAATTTTGTCAAATCATGAGTTAAAAAAAATCATTAGTCAGAAATTGGGTTGCCCAAAAAGGAACTCTACGTTTGTTCAAAGTCCAATACAGACACTGCAAGATTTGTGATCAACAGTACCAACCACAACATCAGTTTTGTATTTTCTGCCTGCATAATTCCAGCAGCAAGAATTTAAGCTTCTGAGCATCTACAGCTTGCAGACATATTTGCTGCAATTTAAAAGTTTTCTTTGTTATTTCATACAGAATCTCCAGAAGGCTCTTGCTGAGACAACTTACTAACTCTTTGAGTATAGTACCAAAAGAAGGTCCTAATGATTTATAATACAATCAGTGACCATAAGGTAAATCAATAGTTTATTTGGGAAAAATATACTTTCTTTCTCCTGAAGCTATGTCAAATTTTTAAAGCATCAACCTGATGAATTTCCATTTTATGTGGACAGCATCATAACTATAACCTTGCCTCAGACTTAGTCATTATCTACTGACATAAAGCACATAGACCAGATTTAGGAAAGTATTTTTTGATACACATAGTCCTTTGATACATAATTGAGACATACTTTTGCTTCTCCAAGCAAAAAGATGGCTGAATTAATTACTTGCAAAATTACATGTATTACATCAAGATTTTGTTTGTCCTGGATAATATATGCTTTCTTTTTTTTTAAAATCAGAAATGTCTGTAATAGGTGCTTTGAAAATTAATTTTATTGTAGCGTGCTTTATTGGTTTGTGTTTTGGGGGGGAGAAGAGGAGCTGGAAAGGGAAAACAAAATCCTCAATATAAAACGTGGGATTATCATCAGCAGAGGAAGAAATCACAATAAAATATCAGCAATTACAGTCTGACAATAAATATCTGATCTTTTAACTCTATGAATTTTCAATCCTGTGCAGCTGTAAATAATACACCACCTAGAAGCTCTTGAACTAAGAGACGTTCATGACCACGTTTCAGTGCAGCTGCCCGCATGTGATGTGTGCCACAGAAAATTTGCCTACAGATGTTATTCTGTTTCAAAAGTGGCAACAATTAAAAGGTAATTTTCCATGTACAACAGTAACGGTGATAAAAAATGGAGAGATTCAGGCCTCCTCTAGGAGAAACACCGTTTTCATAGCAGTGTAAATGTATTTATACATTAAATGTGCATGGATGCATTCTTGCCTTAAGTCTCCAACTTTGTTCCTATGATCACAATCAAATGTGCTGGGAGATTATGCTGATCACATTGCCCTGATCACAGCTCCAAGGAAAAAAGGTCTCTCAAAAGATCTAGAAATTGGTAAAAAATGAATGCTCACTGAAACCAGTGCTTATAAAATTAATGAAATTGTGTCACTGACTTCAAGAACTTCACTTAAATCATTTCTGTTTGGAAAAACAGTTTGTCTAATATCATCCTCCAGAGTATCCTGTAACCATAATGAATTCATACAAAAATAAATTTTTTTCAGTTAATACACAACAATCTTGTTATGATGAAAAATTCATGGTGTATTATTTATTTCCAATCACATTTTAGATAATAAGCAGGATATCAAGTGACATCTGTTACTAATGTCATAATAAATGAAAAATATTGGCCTAGTTTGAGTCAGTAGTATAAAATCTAGTTTATTTACTAGGCAACTTAACAGAAACACTAGACTGTGAACCTACAAACCTATACTCCCTCTGTAAAACAAAAATAGCTAGGAGCTTTATGAAAGCGTTTGCCATGGATTTTCAACAATGGAGTAAATGGAAAGCCTCTTAGTAAATTTTTCAGGTCCTGGAGAGCTGTTATATTGGCATCCCATGGATCATATTGTTCATTTTAATGATGTAAAATGCTGGCATTGACTTTCACATAAATGGTCTCCATGAATTTAAATTGTGGGATTGAGGCCTACTGCTATAGATTGGTAAATTAATTTTCCCCTAATGCTACAAATGCTGTCCTATTTATCTTTACTAAATAAATCCAATATTTCAGTCATTAAGAATTCCACACTGGAAACAGCTGGACTTTTTAGATTTAAACCAGGGAATAAATTCACTAGCAAAGGTCTATAAAACAAGGTCCTAACTCTCTGAAGGATGTTAGAACCCATCAATCTGTTCTTTATTAAGGAAACAGTATTTGCAGAAACTTCAAGAGTCCAAATTAGCTGTAGCCCAAAGAAAAAGGATTTCTCTCCCCCATCTTCCTCTTTTTTTTTTTTTTAATTTTAATTTCTCAAGGCTTAGACTGTTCCAAAATAAGAAGCAATTTCTGCTGTGTTTTCAAGGAACGGAATGCTAGCAGAGCTCTAATGCTTAAAAATAGATTGCCCTGCTAATCCCACATCATATCCAGGTTATTGTGTTCATTAATCTTATTCACTACCAAGGAAGGATTTCCTATATACGGATTTCAACATGTGATATAATCTCAGATTACAGCTCTTTTACTATGTACAGGGGGATAAAAAGCCAGGAAAAGAAAAAAGAGTATGTTCAACTGTGATAGGGTGAGTTAAAGAAGTGAACTTTAAGATAAAATAAATTATTTCATTTAGAAATATGCAGAGTGAACAGGAGTCAAGTTCTCAGGTAATGGGAAGCATACTGGAGTGTGTTTTAATAAAACATGAAACAGAGCTCCTAGAAATTCCTGTATGCATCTATGCTTTTACATTTAAAATCAATGCATACTAAGAGAATATTTTAACTGTGCCTTTCAGATCTTCACGATATTGACAGTGTAAGTGTGGAATACCAGCCACAGGTACAGACATTTAAAGTGGAGTTTCAATATCAGACATTTTTTGAGTCCTTATGAAATATTCCTAAAATATTTTTAATTTGTTGACATTTGCAAAAATTCAATGAATTTTAACTTATGCTTTGTTATTATTTGTTACCCATTTATATTTAAAAAGGTTCTCCTATGAACACCTTAAGCAAATACTATTACCACATTGGCAAGTGTCAGGAGTGCTGAGTCAGACCTTCTACATTGAGATAATTTTGTGGATGTTCTGAGATACCCTATTTGAGGGCAGGCAAAGGGCAGCCCCCATCCCCACAGTGTTTTATATTTTCCAGTAATTCAACAAGCTGTATTCACTAGCATCTGGCAGCTCCCTTCGTGTTTAGCGCAACACTAAACACTACTTTATTATTTTAATTTATATTTGTTCATTACATTCCTAATGAAAGGTTTAATTAAAATAATTTTAATGAGAACAACGTCCTCAATTTAGCATTCAAGCCACCAGCCTGCTGGAGCCAGAGGTTTTCTGCCAATATTACTGAGGAAACAACACAGTATGAAATTCTGTACATTTATTCTTTCAGTGAGACTGTGAGGTACTAACTTTGGTTCATTTTGCATGGAAATCAGAAATCCTTTATACAGACTTTGGAGATGCCCAACCAAGAGCACAGATTAAACAATCATTGCAATAATTCCACTGACACAGAAAAGAATTAAAATCAGAATATCTGTATCAGCTACAATATGAATATTACCAAAATGTGCACACTGAACTACTTATTTTTGTTTTAAAAATATTCATAAAGAAGAGAAAAAAAAATATAAGAATCATAAAACATGCTTACAACGGAAGAAAAATAGGAGACATCCTAAAAGGATAAAGGAAATTTTTGTAGCTAATCATCACAATAAAAGTAAATTATTAGACATAACTCTTGAATATTAAATGTTAATAATGAGAATATTGTTGACATTTTAGGCATAATCTCAAGAAACCTCTCTTTTCATGTACTCAATATTTTTTCATTGATATGTTATCTTTCCACAGACAAATTTTTCAAAGCATGTACTTCTAAGTACAAATCTATTCCTTATGAACCATATTATATATCTAGAAACAATAACATCTATTTCATTTTTTAATGCAGACAGGAGATTTTTTTTTTTTTTAAAGTGAAATAAATAATGAAGGAGAAAATCAACAACAAAAAATTGGCTGAAATCTTCAATCTGCCATAATTACACAGAACTGAATAACCAAAATTTGGAGTTCTAAAAAATCTGGACCCAAATCCATCCAGCCTGTTTCCAACCACAAACAGAGCTGTGTTTTACACACGTCCATGCTTCACTGAGTAAGTGATGCCATGTGGTGGACAGCTTTAACAGCTGACAGGGAACAAAATCTGAGCAGCACCTTGGGGTGGGCATGAATTAAAGCTCAAGAATGGGCTTTTGGAGAGCACTGCCCTGCCAAGCTCCCAGGCTCTGGCACGGGCTGAGAGCCCTGGCAGCAGCCCTGCTCATCCCATCTGCCTGCTAGACACACACATGATTTGTGTGTCTATGCCCAGTGATGCTCCTCATTTCTTGTCTCTCATTTCAGAACAGGGAATCCCAGATTCCCAATCAGCAATTTTTTTTTTGGCACCAATTTCTATGATCAATTCCTGCAAAAATGGTATAAAGTCCTTTAAAGAGAGATTGGGAACATCATCTCCACCTTCTTAGCACTGCAGTGTCCATATTCCTCCCTAGAACTGAACTTGCCTGCTCTCTAACAGGAAGGAATATCTGCCTTTCCCTGGAGATACACTCAGTTCCATATTATAGTCCTGGGCATGTGTAGATACACAGAAACCCACTCTCTAAAATTAGATTGAGAAGGTACTCTTTAGCTGGGCACATTCTGCAGGAGCTGTTTTGTAGATCACAGCTGAGAAAAATGTCCATCCATAATGAACGCCTTTAATTGCTATCTAACATTCTCATGGAAGTCAGGCACGCTTTTGAAGTTAGCCCATACTCATGAATTTAATTTAAAAAAATCTTTCATATCTGGACAGTACTGAGAGGTGATATTGCCAAAGTAACTGCCAGCTTCTTCAGGCTAAAAGTATCTGAACTAATTACAGATACATGGAACTGTCCTCAAAAAACCCCCCAAAAAACTATACACCAGCTATAAATAACACATTTGCTATGTATATCACTTTACATAGCAGACTGTTTTTAATTAATTTTAATCTATTTCTAGGTATTAGTCATTAGATGGCAAAGTAACATAATACATGCACATTCTTTTTTAACAAAAGCTAATATTACACCTTGTAGAAGGACCAAAAAAAAGAGAGAAGTGTTCCTTTAAAGTATCATTATTTTGCACACAGTAGAAATTGTAGATATATATTTAAAGAAATCTCTTTATCCAATACAATGTAACTGCATCACCGGCTGAAAAAAACACCATTTTAACTCCTGATGCCACTGAGCTTTATTTTATGACCAAAATTATTCCAGTGACATGTAAAAATAACCTATATGCATAATTCTACCATGAGGCTCAATAGATCAATTTGCTTCAGTAATTGTTTTTTGTGGAAGTAGCTGGCCTAGTTATGCAAAACAGAAACCCCACATCAATTTTCCTATGGCATTTATAGCAGTTAAAGAGAAATGGAAGAAATTTATTTTCCCCCAAATTCAGGCTATGATCAAGTTTCTATGGAAACCTTGAACAGCTCTACAGAGATAAGCAGCAAAGGGTGAAACCATTCTCCCTGTTTTTCACCATTTCCTCTTTTCTCTCTTTGATCCTTGGGAAAATGTTTTATGTATAAATTCACTTTCTGCTGTCCCTTATTTCTCTTTTCACTCCTCACCTATCAGAGGGAAATCTGGGGAAACTTCCCTCATTATTTTTTTCCCATTGGCTATTCAGATGATTCTGAAGTATGGCGACTAAAATTCAAACATTTTCATGTGCCTGGTCTATCTGATTTTACACCACCATTTATTTCAAATCAGCTGAGCAGAAAAACCCACTAGAAACTCTAAGAAAAGTACTTAGAACTGGCCACTATAGCTTTCATGATCCTGTGAGGTTTTCTTCAATGGCTGCTTCCAAACTCTGGGTTAAGCTCCTGTAAAATCTCAGCAATGGTACCAGACACAACCCAAAATGGATACAAACGACACATCAAAGAGGTCCCTAAAGAGCCTTTGAAGAGTTACATTTACTTCTCTTGAAATGAAAGACTACAAACTGTGTGAACTAAGCATAAAAAACTCACGTAGCAAAACAGTTTTATCTGTAGACCTCAGATGACTGAGGAAACAGACTAGCAAACAGCACAAATGCAATTTGCATTTTGTCATTTAGATTTTCTTTCATGCTTCTCTCAACCCAGGTGCAGCTTAGCTCTGCCCACACACATAAAGCACAGGAAATTTCAGTTTCATTAGAGCCAGTTGGGGAATGACTTGGAAAAAATCTACTTATTGTAGGTAAAGAGTACAACTTGCCACATGACATGCTATAATAAGGGCCAAGAAATTTAGGGTCTATAGATCATTCTACAGTGCTCTGATGAAGGTTCTATAGGCCAAATTATTTTTCCCTGACTTGCAGTATTTTTTTGTGAGCCCGATCCCCACCCACATAAGAAAAAAGTAACATTGACTTGATGCAAGTTTTAAATGGTTGAACTAAAATCTTGAAGCTTCAATAAATCCTACAAACATCATTTGTTAGAGTGACCTGGATAGAGATAAGAAATACAATGGGAAATCATCCCTGCTCACTATAACTTGTAAATAATTTGTAGGGGGATTTATGATGACTTCACACTAAAAGGCCCAAAAATAAAGTGACATTACAAGTCTGCAAGTTAAAAATTGGTCAAATGTCATGGAGGAGCTCCTAGAAAAAGAGCTAGGTCCTCCACAGGATAGTCAGAAAAGGAGTTTCCTGCAAAAATATGCATTACCTTCATGCATAGGGAGGGATGGAGGCAGTGCTTTTTGTGAGGGCATCAAGAACCAAGTGGTTTTTCTGGTGGTGTAACACAAATTCACCGGACAACTACAGGGATGGATCATCATCTCTGGAGTGATATAAATGCTCATTTGCTTGCAGTAACCTCAGATGAATAATTCTGCTACACTTCCAGTAGATTTGATCAACTGCCCAATTAGAACTGTGCAGCAACCAGAAACGGCATTCTGCCATTACACATCTGCAAAGCTCTGCAGACACACACTGACCAGTGATGACAAAAACAAACTTCATGGACTTCCTTTCTGTCTGTGCTGTTCAATACTTTGTGTCTCCACGACCCTTTGCAATGCTCAGGTACCTCTCTGGAGCACCATGTCCTGCACAGGGCACACCCAGCTGCCCACCAGGCTCTGCCTATGGATATTTATTGCTAGAAACTGCTTGTTTTCATCTGTTTGCTCCTGGTGCTTTGCTTACACCAGATGATTTCATTCATGCCAGGTGATGCTTGTCTTCAAAAGCTGAAATTGTTCTTATTATTTACTACTTCTTATTACTAACTTATTACTCCTGTAGTTTGATAAATTTGTCCCACTCCTTCAAAATATTTTCTTGGCAGTAGTCATGTAAATATAGACTGCATTAGCCCTGTTAGTCCTCCATTATATCAAATATTTTAGCAACAGTACCTGTAAGGAACAGGCACACCACAAGGCCACTCCTGTCACACTCCATTTTCATCCAAGAATGTGTCTAAGTATTCTTTAAAATTTGTATGGCTCTTTGAATGCGACATTCAAAATGTGGTTTCTTCAAGAAATAAGAGTGGTATTGGAGCAGAGGGCATAGATGCCAAGTCTTCATGCTTATTTAATATCACTGTAATTCTAATTTCTCACAATCAGCAGAACAGTTTTTCTCACTTATTACAACTGGCACATTTCAAAAGTAAACATGCTTTGTCCCAGACAATATTTTTCTATCTATTGTATTATAAATACCGATCTTGAAGGTAGAGTTCACAAATTGGTAATGATACATCAATCAAAACAAAATTAATAGACTACTTCAATGCCAATTTGACAAACTGAACTGAACAGCATTTTCCCGTGATATTACACAAACGTTATACAGAGGAAATAGTTGATAAAGATATGTGTTACAGATGTGTGGAAAAAAAAGAGATCTTCAAAAGCTCCTGATTAAGCAAATAAGTAACATTACACGTGCAGTGGTACAAATGCTCAGTTGACAATAAGTGTCTTGTTTGCACACCAAATCTGTGTTTTGTCATACAAATTCCAGAACCTTCCTTGTGGCACATTAGTATTTTTCAGTGGCTCACCTCTTCTTCGAGGCTTTGGAAAAAAATAACCATTGATAACGTCACTTACACTGCAAAACTTTTCTTCCTGATGAGGGTGATGCGTCTCTCCTGATGAATTATTCACAGACTCGTGTGACTAAGCGTGCAGCTGATCTGAAGTGCCATTTGTGTAAGAAGTGTGGTACCAGCAAAATGGCTGCATATTTTCTCCTAAGCTACTTAATTAGAAGTGTTGAAAGTATTCTTTTTGTAGATGCAGCTCATTTCTTTGTGATCAAACACAGTTAAAGGATGTGGTACTTCCCTTTGACGCTGTAAATTAGACAAATTTTTCCACGGAAAGTCTTTTAAAAATTATCACAGTACTTCTAGTCCACATGTAAATCAGGAAATCTGTGTGGAAATGAAGCATTAAAGCCATCTATTTGAATAATAGGGCTACTACAAAATGCAAGTCATGTTGATGTCATTGCTTCTTAACATTTGATATATTAAAAATAGTGTTTAATTGGATAAAACTGTAGGAAATAGAAAGCAAACACTACTGGACTAAAGTCTTTAAGGTTAAAGTAATTCCTCAGAAATACCCTCAGTGGTAAGAAACCACCCACACAAAAAGTTTAAAATAAGGAAGTCTTGAATATTTACAGGGTAGCTTTTTCACTTTTTCAATCTTTCTAGATCTGATTTCCTTTCCTGGGAGAGGCTTAGCAACCTGTCCCCACAAAGGTCTGCAAGATATTTATGTATAACCTTTCTGCCTTCCTAGGGGAGTATTCAGTTACCTTATGTGTATCAAAATGGAACACGTATGGGTGAGGGAAGTTCTCCGTGACCTGAAGGGTAACTTCCAATGGTGCCAGAACTACCCTTCCAGATTAATTTCATAAATTCCTTTTCTAATCTAAGAATTATGCACTCAATTAAAACTGCTTATTTCATAAACTTTCAGATCCCTGTTTTAAAATCAATTTAGAATCATTTACATACCAGTTAAAATCTCTATGGTGCTTTGGAAGCTTCAGTGGTACCATCTTTTACAGGTCACACAAACATTAGCATCAAGAGTGTTGCTGAATGTTTAGTACATCCTGACAAGGAAAATGCCTCACAAGTACAAAGAAAAGTGTGGTAGTTCAGCACATCTACCTCATGAGTCCTCCCTTAAAGAGCACAGACACTTAAGAGATTTTAAATATTGATAGTCTTGGGTTATGATTATTACACAGCAGAAACATTTTGAGTAACTGAGCTCATGATTACTTTTAGACATCACTGATGAAGTAAGGAATGGCTTGTATTATCTTGAAGTTCAATAAAATCCAAGCAGACAAGGTAAAGTAAATATGAACTGATGCTTCCATTTTACCATTACAGTAATTGGGATATTCAGAGATTGTTGGGCAACACAGAAATTCAGGCAGAAAAGAAAACTTTTCTGGTTTCAGTAAGTGCCTCATCCACAGGATTTTCTCTGCTCTTCAGAGGAGAACGTTTTACATATCTACCTATATGTCTATCTATCTATATCTATTTAGAAGCAATGTTTCCAACTAATGAGATACCTTCATTAAATGCTATGGAACATCTCATTTGCAATATATAAACTACATGTTAGTTCACAAACATTCATATGAAACTGGACATGAAAACAGCTAATCCCTTTCATTTTTTTCAATACCCTGTTGCATGGATCATATTTTCCTATTATTTTCTTACTTGTTTCGACTAAATATTACTTATTTATCCTTTGATATTTCTCTTCATTGAATTTGTTTAAAACTGTGAACTGAAAAAAACCAAACAGTCACTTCTAAACTTAAGGTCTTTACCAGTCATAGACAAAATTGAAAGCCACAGTAATATTTTGCAAATTAAAACACATTAAACAAGCCCAGCTCTCTCCAGCCTGAACTCCTTACACATATACAATGGCACACATTAGTTTCTCCACCAGGGAGTTAACGTGATGAGTTCCTGCAGGCCAGTACAACTTGTCACTTCTCACTGGCTTTCCCTTGGACAAAATCGTTTCTAGTTTTCTCTAGATGACACAGCACAATGTAAAGCTGAAGGAAGTTAGCACTTGTCATCGCAAGGGGTTTTAAGCCATTTAATTAAAAAGGGCAGAAATGCGCAAAACCCAAGGAAGACTTGCACTTTTCCACTTCCTGTCAGAACAGGCGCATCTCAGTCTGGGAGACTGTGGAACTTGGTCTAATGACACATACAACCTATTGATAATTGCCTTTAAATGACAAATTCATTTCTTTCCTATTCTGCTGTTACTGAGCAATAGTAAACTGTGGCCATTTTCACACAGGTTTATAATTAATTCATTAAGCCTGCATGACCCTAATCTCTGAGGCTGCATAATCACTGAGATAGTTCATGTAACACACAAAATATTGATGAAGCACAACACTGAACAGCTACTTAATTTCCAAGCCTCTGGATCAGTGTATTAATGTAAGATGACATAATAAGTAAAACAGTTACTGAGACTAAGCACTGGCACATTTACTGAGACTAAGCTTTGGGTTGAATCTTATGAGTTAAGCCACCTAAAAAACAGTATGGAAGATTACATAAGTATGCAGGTATATGACTTTTTTTGATTGCTATAAAATGGTTCATCGTTTTAAACTGCATGAAGAAACTGACCTAAAACAATTAATAGTGGAGGAATTATTCTTGTGTATGCAGGAAGACATGTTATTTTGTTAACGTATATGTGGGCACTGGGAAAGGCAACCCACATGAAAACAAGATCCTCATACACTTCCAGGGTTTTCAATTCTACAAATATGCACTGCTTTAGTTTGCTACTGAAATAACTTCAGTTATTTTGTTTCAATACATTACCACATTTGCAAAGAGCAACTGAAATATTTTCTGACAATCTCTGTGTTCATTCCTTTCCTTGAATCACTCCTGACACCAACCATGCTACTGGCCCTGAGCGTGATGCTTTTTCTCCTTAGCTGGCTGAGAGACCGCAAGCAAAAATAAAAACCTTTATCACCCTTGGAGACTGTATCAATAAAAAAAAAGCACTTGCATCGAGGAGGTTCTGAGTTATGAAAAATTATATTATTTTGCTAGTTTCCTCAGCAGCATGCAAGACTAAAGACAATCTTTTTATTTTTTTTTTTTTTTTAGCTCTTGATTTACATTCAAGTGCTCATTCTTTCTTTTTGGGATTCTCTGCGTTCTGCCTTGGGACATGCCAAAGATCCATCAACACCCCAGGAAGAAGGCCTCTGCTTCTTCAGCAAGAGAGCACGGACTATGGAGTAAATTTCTCCAGGACCTCCGCACGCTGTATGTTTTTTTACTTTCCTACCTCAAACACCATCCCTATTTCTATTTTGTCTCACCTGAAGAAAGTGCCATGTAATAAAGCCCAATATCATTGAAACAGCAGCTCTAATGAAACGTGACAGTCCCCATGCTTTCTGCTGAGGAGGAGGTGAAATAAGTGCAAAGCCCTACAGCATTCTGGACATCACACAGACAAAGATCCTGAGAGTGAGTCATAGAAACCCATATGGAAAAGAGCATTTTGAATACTGAAAAGATACAAGTGGCAAAAAACATCTCAGGATGCATTAACTGTGAATTTTGTCACTTAGCCACATATTTAAGTCATACCTTCTTCCCCAGCTTGAGAAAAACACTCTGAAACAAGTCCCATTTGTTACATCCAATTAACTACTCCAGAGCATTGCAGAGGGCATTTAGTGATGTGAACGGCACTGCATTGTTCTCTGCTAAGGGAAGAATATTTTCTCCAATTGCATGATCAAAATAGTCTCTGAATGAACTTGCAGCAGGAAGGAAACATCATTCATGATTTAGAAAAAGCCCGAGGAATTCAGAACTTGCTCGAGAACATACAACTGAAATGAATATTGCAGGAAGAGGATACGTAATTAAGAAATCCCAGAGAAAGCATGTAACATCGTTTTCTTTCATCACTTAGCCCACCACACACTTAACCTTGGACCTCTCTATCCTGCTGCTCCCTTTCACAGAATTGAGAATGAGGATGGCTGACAACTGAGCTCTCCATCCTTTGCTGTGGAACTTGCATTGTGCAAGTTCACTTGAGTTGTGAACAATATTTTTTAAAATCTATTTGTTTAGGTGAAGTTTCTCCATGCTTAAAGTTAGAGGCACAAGCTGTAGTTAGGAGTGTAGGTTACACTGAATAATGAATGATAAATAGCTGCCCAAACCAGCTCACATCAAAATGTTGGATCTTACTATTCTTCAGGTTTAATATAGCAGTTTTCTTGGTTTTATGGTGATATAGTTTCTTGAATCAACACACTGTACATCTAGCATGTCACTTGCAGCCTACATTTTATTTAATATTTTATTGTTCTACCTGGAAAACCTAACTTCTTCAGCTAAAAGCAAAAGTCATTAGTGTATGATCTTTTGTGTCATCAGAGAAACAACTCTGCCCCGTTGAACACAAAAAGGTCCTTTGCCCTTATCTTGTCCAGTGGGTACCATGGTGTGGCCAGGCTTTGTAAACCTGTTATAAGAATTAATTCCAGTAAAACCTTGAGAAAAAAATTAATTATATGGCCAAAATGTCCTCAACAGGGCAGCACCACCATTAGGAGAATGAAAAGTGGTAGACTACTTTAATAAACCTGAACAAAAAATGTCTATTTCAGACTTACTTGAAAATGGTCTAATGGTGAACAATTTCTAATTCATAAAAAGGACAAAGAAAAGCAAGGCCATGTACATATTCTAAGTTAAGAGCTTTAGCATTGTTTCTATAGCTGTATAAATATTTTCTAAAATTTTGGGGATTTTTGCAAAATCCCACTAAATATACCATATGTGATGATTTACAAGAGATCAATACTGAATTATTTCCTTAAGATGGCTGTATCTGTCATTTCCCATGGTGAATGGGCTTTTAATGGATTACACAGATGCCTTTGCTGTTAAAAAAAACAAAACAAAAGGAAGTCAAAGCCAAGAAAACCTCTGCTTGTAAGTAGCAGTTATTTTCTGTAGTTTCTGCAGCATTCTGAACAACAGCTTTAGCCTGATGTACCATTATCCACCAGCTACGAAGCTTAAAACATTGTAAAGTGTCCATCTCTTTAGGTGTGGAAAGAACAGGATGCTCAAGAAGCTAAGTAAATTTCTAAAATACCACTATAAAGACTTAGAAGTGGTAAAGATGGCTGTACATACCTAAAGAAATACAGATTCCATTTATATACTGCAGTACCAGTCTTGTGCCAATTTGTTTACTTTGAGAAAATAAGACTGAATATAAATTACATATCAGCACCTTGGTTTTACCAGTTTTGTACTTCAGTTGTACGTTGTCCCAAACTTTTAGAAGTATTAATTGTATCTACTATAAATACTGTAATTGCTCTCAGTCAATCAAAAATATCCTAGTATGGCTCAGTTTCTTTCAAGGGGGTGTAACCACGATTTAATAGTTTATAACAAGCGCACACAGTACAGATCTAAGAAATAGATTATGAATTGTGTCTTTATTTACAGTATTACTCAAAACACTCAATACTCAAAGCTGTAGTTAATTATCAGTAACATGGCTGATTAAATGATGATGACTTTAAAATAAAGGAACAATATCATTCCTGAAACAAGGTACATTTGATGTTGCAGTTTACTGTGCTTCTGGTTGTAAACGAAAAAAGGATTGAAAGAAATATTTTCCTAAATATACAATACATATTTTAAAGAAGTAATGTGCTCAGATACACATAGCAACATATGATTTTATGGGAAAAAACCCTTTGTGTTGCGTAGATGGATGCCGATTATTTACCTGGCTAATACAGTAAATATTTAGGCAGCTAGAAAGAAAATTAATTCTCTCCTGTTCTTGTAAATAAGAAGCCTGATAATAATGACAGAGAAATAC
The DNA here is from genome assembly GCA_013397115.1 of Edolisoma coerulescens. Lineage (NCBI taxonomy): Eukaryota > Metazoa > Chordata > Aves > Passeriformes > Campephagidae > Edolisoma > Edolisoma coerulescens. The sequence goes on along the minus strand of VWZW01002788.1, from coordinate 376,346 downwards.
AAAACATGTCATCAGCTTTCAGTTCAAATCTCAGGGTGATTAGGATCTATTTTTATAGTGGCTTAAAACTTAATTTTTGTTTATATCACAAATTTCAGATGAAGCCCAGTGAGAGACTAGAGGAAAGCTAGAAACAAAATACAATCCTCATCTTGAGCATTTCAAGTCTAAAATTACTGTTTTGGTTTTTCATTTGATCTTTTGAGAAACTGGGTGATCTGACTAATTAAAGGGAATGAGATACCTTGACACAGTTATTGAGTTTCTTCCCAAAGGATGGTTTTGCTGGTTATGATGCAATTTACAGTCCAATATATTAAGGATATCAAAACTGCTTTTATCACTGCTTCCTCTTACAGTGGGAGCTGCTGTAGCACAATTTCTGTTGAGCTGGATTACCTGCCCTGATTGCCTAAAGTAGCTCTGGCCAAGCACAGGCACTGGAAGAAACTGATGCAGACACCCCAAAAAGATCCCGTGAGAAACAAGTATGTAAAACCCAAATTAAACATTTTTATTCCAAGTGAAAGTTGAACCTTAATATAATCTAGTTCTGAAAAATTCATATGAACTGTGACTGGTTTTGTTCCCTTCTCCCCTTCGATATTTTTCCTAAGGTGGCCACAAAGGGTTAGATCCCTCAAAGACTTCTGTCTAAAAATTCATTCAGCCACCCAATCTTCTTGCCTTTTTACTAGAAAAAATTGCCCCTTCCAGAAACTATAAATTATTTCTGACCTAACAAGATATCTCACTGTACCTCAGAGCACTTCTCTCATAAATTATATGGGATTAAATGATTCTTTTGTTGAATCTTGGGCTGTTCAGAAACCATAAGGGAACACACAAACTTTCCCTCTGTTGACTTCCACAACACTGCTAAATTTTTGAGGATTTGTGTCAATTCAACAATTAAAGGACACAGAGGGGAAAAAACCCCAGGAGATCCCTCCAGCTTAGGGGTTCTCAAAGCTCTGAAGTCACATGACTCACCTAAAAATGAGATATCCTGGTGCCAAATGTCAGCCCAGCTTCCTCTAACTGATTTGGCCTTCCTTGCCCTCAGGTGAGGTTAGGGCAGCCCCAAATCCTGCTGCAGGGCTGCTGTGGAGCCGTGTCTGTTCTCAGGCAGGTCCCTGGGAGCAGCCCCCACATCCTGGTCCACCCTGGTGTCCTAACCAGGCTCAGCAGCACGTTCATGGCTATCTGGTGCTGCTGGCGCCACGTTATGCACTCCCAGGGAGCAGAAGGAGGTTGTAAATGCATGTTTTAGCTCCGTTTTGATACATGAAGGAGCCGATTAGTTTAAAACCAAATAGTAGCAAGCTGCTTTCTTGAGAGTCCACCTTGAATAGGAAACATCCCTCCAGCCAAATGTACACAGAATCTAACAGCTTGCTTTTGCTGTAAAGGAAGTCTCAGCACTGCAAATATCTACGGATTTGCCAGTAGAAGCAATTTTTTTAAAAATCTGAGACTAGTGTAGAAAAAAAAATACTTACTTTAAATGGAATTTAAAATGTAATTTCTTTTTCTGACAGCTTTCTCTGTTAATTTTAGTTCTTTCCAGCAATTTGAGCTGAGAACATGGGGGTGTGGTTTGTTTCTAAAAGCAAAGATGCTTCCCTCTGCAGGTGAGCATTTCAAGTCCTTGCAGCTTTATTTTAAAAAAATTCTTAGTTCCCTAGATACATATTAATGTTGTGAGAATGCTCTTTCTGTTACAGAGAGAGAATTGCAAATACGGCTGCATATAAATTACAACAGAAGGTGACAGATTTCACAAGCTGGCTGTAACCAAAATGTTAAATTTTGTTGTTTTCCTACTCCAAGAGTCACCTAAACATAATTTTGTTCTTCAGAAATTGTGATTATTTGATGTGTCATGTCCAATAAGCTTTTAGGGGAAAACCCATGAGACTTGTAGTTGTCTGTGATCCCACAGATCAAACCAGGAGGTACATTCAGATTCGGCTCAGGCCGTAGAAGGGTGACCAAAATTATTCATAGCTTACAAACTGGTTAATGAACACTTTGGTTAAATCCATAACATTGATACATCAATTAATCAAAGTCAAAAAACCTTGCAGATGCCTTCCAAAACAGTAATTAAAACGTTTTTTTCCTGTTTTTTTTTTCCTTTGGTTGGTTTTCTAAGCAGATTTCATTTTGATGGAGCCTTTAGAAATAAACCTGATGAAAAACAAACACATATGACTATAATAGCATAGTACAGAAAGGGTAATGACATGCTGGCAAAAAGCAATATCGTATGAATGCTTCAGATTAGATTAATTAACTAGATGTCTATATATAACCTTGAAATTTGATGGATCAAAATTCCAGTTTGAGAAAAGAAATTTATGTCTGCAAGCATATCACTCCTTTCCCAAGGAGGACAGCAAATACGATGTTGTAGAAGAAATCAAAAAGCTTACAGAGACTGAAAACATTTATAATGAAACATCAGTTATCCCATGATTAAGGTAATTAGGTTAAATGAACCAGAGAAAGATGCTGATATTGAAATTTTAAACTTGCATTTTATGTGTGTTCAAGGAGCAGCCAAATAGCATCACAGGAAGAAAAGTTCCTGGTTAAGGCTCCAGACGTAGTGAAAAATGGTGTGGAGAAAAGGCATAGTGCTGCAGGTAATTAAACATCCTCCAATTCAGCTTCTTCATGGGTGCCACAACCTCACAAAAAAAGCTTAAAAATACATTTTCCTCTCCAAAGTAAAGCTACATGAAAACATTAAAATTTGTTGGAAATAAACCCAGGGATCAAATCTTTGCAAGGTGGTGGATACAGTTGAGACATACAGTTCTGGAAGTTTGGAATAAATGCATGCAGGTAAGACTTGAGAAAGGTCAAAATAAACCCAGGAGGATTCTTTTTTTCATGTAGCTGAAAATCATTACTTCTTATTTCACTGATGGTTTGACCTATATGGAAGTTTACTCAGTAGAGCAGACTAAGTGCAAATCTAATTGCTAAAGGATTAAGGAGAAAAATATAGAAATCTCAAGAAATAAGCAATTAATAAGAATTTAAAGATACATTTCTGTTTTCTGAGGAAGCAGTAAGCCAGAACTAGGCGCAAAGCATCAAATTAAAAAAGATTGCATCACTAATTTTTTTTTTAACTCTGATGTCATTTGACCTGAGTCACAGAATGTTAACTCTTCCATAAATCTCCATTCCTTGCTATATAGGTCAAAAATGTATTTTTATATACCCACTAGTAAGTTAAGCTGCTGTTCAAATTTTGAAAGACCCTACTTGCACTGAAAATAGGTAAGATCTTTAGCAAGTGGCCTAAGCAGTGAGGTGCTCTGGCTTATCATTTCAACTGCAAAACACATGTTATTTTGGAGTCAGATTATTTCAATTAACACAACTGAAAGCTCAAAATTTTCTGTTCGAATCAAAGATCTTGAAACTTTGAATTAGCAGCCTGCAAAGCTTGGCAATTTCACCAATCCTGAACCATAGGCCCATTAATTTAGTGAACAATGTTATCTGTCTACCCTTACACATTGCAAAACCTAGTTCATTAGAGAAGCCTTTATTCAGGGAGAAAAAGACCTGGCAAGAAAAAGCAAATAGTGCATCCCTAGCAGAAATGTAGAACAGCTGAAAATTAACACCAAATCCAAGCATAAAATATCCACACAATGGCAAACATTTCTCCCCCTTTCAGTTTTCATCCCAATTTACAGGTCAGGAATCTGAGAGAAAGAGCCAGTCCCAGCACAGCACCAGAAACAAAACCTGTCCCATAAATCAAAACTCTTCTCCCAAGCCGTAACAAAAAGCTTCCTCCACACTAGCTGTGTCAATGCTGCCTATAGATTACTGATGGCTTCTGGTTGTCCCTTGCACCATGGAAATCTATCCCAATAATCATCAGGAAAGAGCCATTTCAGAGGAACCAGGCATCTCTGGTACCCCTGGGATCCCTGCATCTTCTCCCTCCCTCTCTCTGAGTAGAGAGAGAAGGAAGGGGAATAGTAGACTTTTTCACTTTTACCTCTTAATTTCAATTTATTGTTAGGATTATCACAAAAATTTTATTTTAGTTTATGACAAACCTGTCTTAAAATACAGGACTATGTCTTACTTAAGAATCAAAAGAATACAGTACAGTATTCTAGTGAAAACAGGACCTCAAAACCCACACAGAGCTCCCAGCCCTGAGCCTTTCATAGATCTCACTTGAATGGAAACAACTGCTTTTGGAATTCTCAAATGCTTCCTTTCACTGGGAGACAGAAGCTCATTTTGAAATCTAAGTTAGTGCCAGACACTTCACCTTTTACAATATGCATCACCCCAAACCTTTGAGTGCTGAAAAGCAGCATGGGACATAGAGAGGAACCCCTCTTTTACAAATCAGTCATTTCCCTTTTCTGTAGGGAAACAAACAGAGAACCATTATTCTCCTGAAGTTGTCTAAAGTGTTCAGGGCTGCATGATGAAGCTCTCTATAATTTCTTTGGAAGATGGAATAATTTCTTTTAGCACTGATTGAAAGCAAACCAGTCTGCTTTGGACTGATATGAATGAGGACCAGGGATTAATTCTGTTTCGCCAAGCTTTTCTTCTACTAATCACCAGAAAGGGTTTGCTAAAAAACCCTAATGAAATCTCAAAATCTGTGAATTGCTAATCATTGATTTAGAGGTGTTTCATTTACTGCTTTCAAACACAGGTTCATGAATGGTTGCATGTGGAATGAAGGTGTAACCACATTGCAAAATTTCTGCAGAGTTCCTTTCACTTGGAACTTCACTACTTACACCGAACACAAAAAAGGTGAGAAAGGAATACAAAACAATTTCAATCTTGCAACCAGTTTCCCAACATTGAAAGAAATTAATGGAAATTTCCATCCAGCTTGCACTGTGTTTGGAGGAGACATTACGTAGTAATTAGAAATTTGACATAATATGGCAGCAAAAATAAATGGGAAAAACTCAGAGAACTAAATGAACATTTTAAAAATAACAGGAACTGACAGCAAAATGAAGGGAAGGCATTCAGTCTGTCTTAGTTTTGAAAACTTAGCCCAATCTGTAAAGTGACATAATAGCGAAGCACTGGCCTCAGGGATCAGAGAGTTTCAAAGATTAAGTTGTTTTCTTTGCAGCAGATTTCACCACTCAGTTTGCAGTGTGGGCCAAAGAGTGCTGGCACTCGATTACCAGAGCCCTGCTGGCTGCAGAGCCTGGTGCTCAGCACCAATCCCCCTTCCTGCAGCTCCCACTGGAATGGGGCAAGGGCTCTGTTCTGGGGAGTGCCTGCACTGCCAGGGCATGGCTCGGTGAATCCGTGCCAGACTCTGAGATTATTGCTAAGAGGCTACATCTACAATTTCCTCATTTGCATGAAGGGTTATGGAATGAATCCCAGCATCTCAGTCACCAGCGTGAAGAAGCAGTTTTAGCAAATACCAGGTCTTTGTTGTCCTCTCCAACCTAACCAGCTCCACTTTCTACAACTATTTATCACAAATCAGTAGTAGAGCAAACTTGCGTTTTTCCATTTCAATTTCTTCACGTTCACTCTTGAAATAGTGATTTAATCAAAAGAATAATTTTAAGAAACCTCTAAAGGCAAGAAATTTTTGAACTTCACTGCACCATATGAGTAAGATTAATTTCCTACTATTGGTCTTCTAAGAACGCTTTTAATAATGCTACAAATTATATGGTAATAGAAAGTTCAAATGTCCATTATATGTCTGGAAGAATTGTGATAATAAAAATGATGATATGAGGAATATGGTCTAAAAACACTTGAATAGAAGCCTGGTTATTTCCATTTTGAGAGGTGTAGGTTTTTTCCTAAATTTTAGCAATAAAACACTGAGAAATGAAAGAAAAATCCAATAACAGCAATTAAACAATTATAGAAATAATAATGAAGAGAAAGGCTTTTTTTCTGTGATATCTTACTTGCAAATTTTGGGAAAAGTCATTGTCACATTCACACCCTCCTAGTAATTCTCACTAAAGACAAACAATATGAAAGGCATCTTCTCCCCAGTTCCTTTTTTAGCTCTGGTACTGTACAGGCATATTACACCCAGACAAAAGCACACAATTCACTTTATTTAAGCTACTTATTCATGAGCACACTCAGCCAGATGAGAAAAAAATTCATATCTGGATGTAGGCAGGGAAGTTTAAGTACTTTCTTGAGGGACAGGGAAAGGTGAAGAAGAGGGAAGAGTAAGATAAATTGGAGAACTGCATCATAAATTTTAAAGGCACTACATTTTAATCCTTGAAAATCCAGTTTTTCAGATTTCACTGAAATTCCTGGCCAAACACTGTTCTCACTTCCAGTGCTTGGTAGTACTTAGACGTGAGCACTAAATAATTAAATACTTGACATGAGAAATTAGTTTTACCTGTATTTTCTACTAGCTTTTCAATGCAAATAATGGTGTTTGATTTTTTTTTTGAGCATCTTTATACAGGTGGTCAGGAAGAATTTAAATAAGATACCTACAAAAGAATGAAAAATTATCTTCATCAATCTGCCAGAGAGGGGAAATTGGAATTGTTACAGCTTAACATTTTATGCAGGTTTTATTAGACTCCCTAGAAGCTTCTCAATAAAAGATTGCTTTCCATCTACAGCACCTGGAGACACAATCCAGAAGGTGAAGATATCATTCAGCTCTTATTGGCATTTTACATATTTAGGCTGTCTTTTGCTGTTTAGTTGCAGAGTCAGATAGGAGCGTGTGCATAAATGAGCAGTTTTGGAAAGCAAAGCTATATTCTCTCCATAGTCCCTGAAGGAGATGTTGTGTTACAAGCATCCTGAAGAAGCGAACTATGATCAGTCTCCACTTGCTTCAGAATATTTGAGCCACATGGACTGAAAATCTATCCCCAATCAGACAGCATTTGAAAGGCAATTTTTAATACCATGTTATTATAGCCTCCTTCAAATCCCTGATGAAACACTGATTTTATTGCTGATCATACCCCCAGTGATACCACATGTCCAACGTAAAGAAACTTAAGCATGGGTAAGACCACTGAGAATCATTCCCTGCCTTTAAAATCCTTGCAGTACCCTTGAATTTCTAGTCACTTTCCAATACTGAGATTACATCATACCTTTACCAACTTCAGTTCAATTATTACAATTTATGAATACAAAAGGAAGAATGTTTATTTCAAATTTTACTCTGCAATCTCAAGTATCCTTTTAACAAAATCAGCTTGTTCATTAAATCTTTATTCCTTGGACTTTTCCATCAATTGAGCCCAAAATGTTTTTAGTCTTCCCCTAAAACACTTAAGATCTGGATATCTTTTAGCAGTGAACATTTATTGCTTTACAGATGGACAATGGTTAATTCAAGCATCGTGTAAATGCATTATTACTCATGGATATGAGCTTAGCTTTTTAATTTGTGTGCCTCTCTTCTCCCATCTGCCTGCCTTTGCTTCTTCCACACAGATAGAAAAATAGTATTTATTTAATTACATCTTTTATTGTTTTACTGACATTTTCCCATGTCCTCCTCTAAAAATAGGAACAAACTTAATAACGCTCTCACTACTGGCTTTTGGACACCTCATTTACTCAGAGCCTAGTTTGCTGCAGTTTGTTGAAGTCCATGGAAATAAGATGTTCTGTTAAAGCTAATCAAGTGCCCATCTGCCTCCTGCTTCAAGAATAATTTATTCTTCTTAGCTAGATAAACTTCTTGTTTATTTCTTAAACCTTCAGATTAACGTATTAATTGCATAATTGCTGAATTTCTACAGGGCTTAATTCTGCCAGAGAAATGAGAGAATCACTAAGAATAAGCTTATATATTTCAGAGACTTTCAGGCCTCATGCAGGGACCTGTATAAACTGACAAGTTCAATTTTAACAAATTAATTAATTTAGATGGCTTAGAAGATTTCTGTTCTGCTGTTCTGTTCTAATTTAGCTGACACTTCCCAACGGTCAGTATGTCCTGTATTTCAGAATTCAGAGAGGTAGGACAAGCTCCCTCCTGTTACCAGAGATCTCTTCTATGGACCTAATCTCATATCTACTGATTTCCATGAAAACACAAGGAAAAAAACAAAAATGGCTTGAAGTAAACACAGTACAAGAGAAAATGTTCTGACATTTAATAGTGTCTCCAGCCATTCCCATGTAAAAGCAGTATCCTCAATATATTATCTGTGCATTATTAATGAAATTTCCTTAAAATCATAGGCTTTTTCAAAGATTTCAGTGAATAATTGTAGAGGCTGATTACTTGGATAGGGAAATAAATTCTTTATCTCTGCCTGTCAAAGGCTGGGTTTTGCAACGTATTGATAAAATTCAACTTTGTTCACACTGTTTAAAAAAAAAAAACTAATAATAGGGCCCATCAATTTTCTATGTCTCTAACCAGAACTTTATGTAATGAAAATAAATATATATATGAAAGTATTAATAAATATATCTATAACATATTAATATCCAAAAGCCATTCAAAGGAAAGCACATTTCTCAGTGGCCATGCCTAAAAACAAATTAGATTTGATTTAAGTTGAACCATTTTTAAAATTTTAATGTTTAATTAATGAAAGAAGTGTGATCAGTGCATTTTGATTTTGATATTTCACTTTTTCTCCTCCTTACTAATTGGATGGTACAAATTGGATGTTATTCTTAGAAACAGAAGAACAATCTAGAGGAATCACTGAGGTTTCCAATATTTCAGGTAGTCATAGCAAAAAGAGGCAAATGACAGATAAAAGAGGAAGGGTTGGAAACCTCAGAACAAGTTTAAACGTCTTCCTTTTCCTCTATTTTTTTTCTCCCCAGCCACAGGTCTTTCTGAGACCCCATGATTAGAAAATTCAGGCTGCTGAACCATTCACTAGCTAGGTACAACATTTACATTTAATTTTCTCTTATCAGAATCAGACTAAATAATTACTTCTGTGGGGCTGGTTCTGGCTGCAAGAGCTTGCTCTCGTTGGCTGATGTAACTGCCTGTGCACCGGGGTCCTGTGGAGAGGTTTTACAAAGCCTTTCCTATGCCATTTAGAAGCCCCAGTCTGTGAATTAAAAATTTAGTTTTAACTAGTATTCATGGAACTATTTCTCTTCCTGGAAATGAAACACTGAAAGGAAGAATAAAACGGTTTGAGAGTTTTTCATTCACTCATCACTCAATTCGTGAGTACTGATATCATGGAATGAAATGGTCCATTTTCTCTTCAGAGTAGAATTCTAAACATCCCTAAGAAACAGTTTTATAATTTCTTATTCAAGATAGTATTCTACAAGGACCTAACTACATGCTGCACTTTGTAAGATAAAGAGGCTCCACTAAAGTCACTGATTAACAGAGAGCTAAAGTCTGAGAGAAAATCCTGATATGGAAGAAAACAAACATTAGGCTGATATTAAGACTCTTTTGCCAGAATCCCCAATTTCAATGTATATGTTTATATAACACTTTTAAATTAAATATTCAATATCTAACCTAAGATCTGCATATGAATGCTGGAAATCCATCAAACATCACCTCAATGTCCTAAAAGACCATGCCTTAAAAACAGCTGGAGAATGAACTTAGAGCAAAAGGGAATTTACAGCCCCGTAGCAATATTCTGCAAAGGTGTAAATATCTGCAACCAATGACAAATGGTCTGTACTGCCAGCGGCTGGAGGAACATAAAGCAAGGAACTATACAAACCATTCCTCTGTAGCGTTCCACCAAGAAGAGAAAAAGTTACTGAAAAGAGTAGAAAAATGTTTAGAGAGTTTCTGACATTCAACTGCCTTCAGAAATGAGTAGAGAACATTTCTGCAGATGTTTGTGACAGGTCCTACTTGTTTGCCAGTGAAAGAATTCATCAATACTAAATGTAACTCAGCACAATGACACTCATTTTAGTTAATTTTGAAAGCAATCCTAGTCTGCATCTACATCCATAGCTTTGAAAGAAATTCCTAAAAAAAAAAAAAAAAAAAATCTTCCTTTATATAATGAATAGTGGAAAATACATGTGCTATGCACCCATCTGTACCATAAATGTAGATAACCTGGAGGGATTTTTAAATAGGCATTTTTAAAATCTAACAGTGTCTGATTTGCAAAGCCCTATTAAAAGGTCAGAAATTATGAGTACCTTACAATAAAATCATGCACATTACGTGACACAGACAGTCATGTTATAAGTTTTAATAGCAGCTGACCATTGCTATTCTAGAGAAACAGCCATGTATTCAAATACACCTTATTGTCAGATAAAATGTGTTGCTAGGTTGTACAGCAGGGCAATGAATAAACAAAATAAAAAAAAAGAAAGAATGAGCAGATACCTGGCTTCAAAAGAATGGCTCTGTGGGACACAAACAAGTAAAACATGGAGATGAAATGGATTGGAACTGAATCTATTTGCATCGCGGATTGAACACGATGTGCTCACAGTGGGGAGGCGAGCAACACTTCACTGAACAATAGCAAAATAAGTTAAATATCCCAGCAATGCTTTTGTTCCAGAAATGAGCTTCCATTGTTGTTAACACTTCAGCTATACTTTTTCCACCAAAACTTATAAAAAGAGAAAATCCTGGTTTGCATCTCTATTTTCAAGTCATGCTACAGTTTTAAGTGTGCTCAAGTGCTACAGCAAAGTTGAGAGATCTTATGGCTCTTCAGTTACAGACTTCCTTTGAAATTTTTTGAACAGACCCAGTATTGTGCTCTCACCTTCTCTAGAAAATTTCTTCTTTTCAAAGTCTATACACATGGAGAATCAGTTCACACTTCTGAATAAAGAAACACTTAACAAGAAGAAGTCTGAAAAGGTCCAGTTTGTTTAAATGCCATGTCATTTGCACAGACTTAGAAGAACGGAAAAATAATATTTTATCTTAAAAATGAATGGTAATTTATAACTAACACAGCACACTGGAAAAAGAATAAAAAATCTTATTGTTTGGCAAATGTTATGCCATCTTTTATTTAAGGTGGATCTTCTGATCTGGTCTCTTCCTTCTGTATTACTCTGGACATAAAATGTGCTCATCTTACTGGTGATCAGAATGTTAAGCCCATCCGGGAGGCTGACGTTGTTGGAAACTTAACATTGAATTCAACACGTGCAGACAAAATGTGAACTTCACCTTTCCTCAAAAGATATACGGAGGACATTTTTCATCTTCCACCCTGAATGAGATCTAAGTAGAACATAAATGCTGTATGACTTTACTTCTATTAGAGATAAATTTCCCTGAAGGAAAGATCTGTTGAATAAGGATGCCATTTGTTTACAGGCTTATCAGGAAAAAACTAAATCTGGAGAAACCAACTGTCCCCTGATATTTTGAGTATTTCACATGTTTGACATCATTCCTGGTACAGCACCACCTACCTCATTTGGCATCTATAAATGTGAGAAAATGTACAAAAAGAATCATCCTGATTTGGAGGACAGGAAACAGACACGAAGGAATGAAATCCTTTATCTACTCTGATGGACAAACTATACAACTAATATCTTAAGAATGGAGTACACATTTGGTACTAGGGAAAAAAACTTTCTGGGAAATTCAATCAGTCTGCAAGCCCAGGATTTTCATGGGAGTGGACTGCACCAAATCACTTCAGACATATGCAGTGTTGCCTTAAAATCCACAGTAATTCCAAATTTTAGTGTCACACACAAAAACATCAAAAAAAAAAAATCAAGCCATAATAAAGAATGGATTTTACATGAAACTGGCATGGGAGGATGATGAAGTCTTAATGGACAAAGAAAAGAAGTTTAATTAATTCAAATGCTGTTACAATGTGTGCTCAGCTAAGCAAGTATTTGAAATTTTATGAGCTCTTAAATATAACAGAGTTTTAATGTAATACCCAGAGGAAGCTGTCCCTCACCCTCTGAAAATTAAATACTTTGTACGAAAGCACCAAGTTTCTAGTGAGGCCAGTCCAAGTGTGGGAAATGACCTGCTTAGGAAATTAAGATTTACCTGCCCTGGGTGTGATGCAAATTCACTGATCACAAGTTCCTTAGCACATATATCAAAGTAAAGGTCTTATGAACAAAAATCAATCACTAAAAGACATAACTTCAAAACAAAGTTACTCCACTTGATTTGCTGCTTCTTCTTAGAGGAAAGTATCGAAGAGTTACGACAACCATAAAATAACACAACATACCCCAAAAGCTGCTCAGGTGCCCTGCTGGGAGCTGACATAAACATGTCCTACTCCATACATCCACTATAGAACACTGAACAACTCATGTGACTGGTCAAAATTACATGATTTTGTATTACAATTTCACAATTACAGCTAATTAGGAAAAACATTACATTTGCTCCTGCTTCCTCACTGGATGGTGTATGTCCAACTCAGCAGATCTTATGCAGTTCACTATTCACCTTACAATCCATTATTCCCTTCCTGCAAAAGGACTACACTTTCCTAAGTGTTTACTTTAAAACTCAGACATTCAGCTGAGAATGAAGTGGCTCATGAAGAGCCTGGAGAGCCTATTCACTATGTACTGACATCAGATTTGACAGAAGAATGAGAACAGTAAGTATGTACTTTTTTCTCCCACCTTTCTGTGTGTGAGTAGCAGGTTGTGTGAAGAAGAGAAGAGGAAGTGGCTCCAGGGAAGGCTGACCCTCTCCTGCCTGACACCGGCACCTGCAGGCACAGCTGTCACGTGCAGGAGAGTTGCTGTTCTCCACTGCTCCACAGAAATGGCAGAAAATGACTTTAATGAAGAACTTCAAACACAGATGTAACCTGCTATGCTCCTGCAGGAGCTTACAGGAAACCCATCATCTCCAATAACCACAGATTTTATCCAGCTGCGTGTTCAAAAGACTGTTTTGAAGGAATTTGTCAAACTACTTACATAAAGTCAATTAAACTGCCTTTTTAAAAAAGTAGTTCAAAACTGACCTTTTCCAACAACCCTTCATGATTTTGCAATATGAACTTCTCATGCTGCAGTATATTCCAGAAGATTGGTTGGCCATAAGCAAACATGGTGTATTTAAAGTACTACTGAGTGTGAGGGATAGGATGGGCACACTCTTCAGGGATGCTGAGACATGAAGCATCCAAGGTCAAATGTTGACATGTAAGTTTTAACTAAGGAGTAGAAATGCTGGTGGAAAATGCATTATTTTCAGCAGTGGCATGACAGCTGAGACTATCCATGTTGTCTGTTTTTTTTTTTTAATTGTTGAGTGAATTATAATGTGGAATTTCCAAGTCCATCATCATTAAGTTTCTATTTGCACCGTATTCTACCCAATGTTTCTAGTTCTTTTTAATGCACCTCTATATTGGGCTGAAACAAAGTTTCACAGGAGTGTCCAATTTCTTTCAATTATCTGCAGTATGATGCCAGATTTGTTATGTGCCACCTCATTTCATTTACTGGTATTTACTGTCCTCCAGCTGTCAGCATCAATGTTTATTTTCTACCTGCTTGCTGCCAAGCTGCATTTCTAGAGTTGTTGTGCATCTACATTTCACCCACACTGCTCTTTTCATCATTATTTGTAGCACCATCGCTGAACATGAAATCCAACCTTCAAATGTCAGGCAGCTATCCACAAAAGGCTACCCAAATCTCTAAATGCAGGGTTCTCCACTCATCTCTTCAAACAGAGATTGGATTTAGTTTGACGTGTCATGCAAATAATATCCAAGTACACACTGAAATTAACATGCAAAAGAAAATATTTACTCTGTTCCCTCAACCAGGCTGCAGCAGTAAACATGATTGTCACCAACATTATGTTGTTTTGTCCCTTTCTTTCCTTAAAGAGAGTTGAGCTTGTGGTATTCCCAAAATAAACAATCATTCAACAAACTGCAGCCATAATATTTACTTGTTTAACACTTTAAAACATCAGCATGCCATGCTTAGAATACTGAAAGCAAATCAGAACATTAAACAATAACAAATCACCACTGCCTTCAAGCAAAAAGAAAAAATAAAAATCAGTTAACAAGAAGAAAATTTCCATGTATTCTGTTGCAAATGGCACTCAGACACAGAGGCGAGAAAGCCTCACAGAGCTCAAATTTTGACTCCTACCTATTTCACTGAGGTTTGAAATTTATCATGGTCTAATAAAACATTAAAACAACCTAAGTAACCCAGACCTTGAGTCTAATTCAAAAATGGACACAACTACTCTAAAACGCACTGGTGCATTGCACATTTGTGAGGCTGGGGGCACTGGCCATCAGAGAACACACCAGGATAAATTTGCAGGAGGCATTTATTACAGGAACTGGCAGGATGGAAAAAAAGCAGACATGATTCTGGACAAACAATGCCTCTCTCGTGTGAAATCAGCTCAAATGATCTTTCACAATTGAAGGAAATATTTTTCTTTCCTTAATACTTGTCAACCTCTATTAAGATATCATTTCCATCAGCAGTGCTTGAATTGCCTGTGTCTGACACGTTAATATATCTGTAAAGGTCAGAGCAACACCAGGCCCAGAGCAGGCCTGCCCAGCAAGTGGGATTTCTTGTACTCAAGAGTGTGAAAAACACAAGCAGACTATTTCATTGTGGAGTGCGTGAGAACAGGGAACAACACATCAGCCTCTGAACAAGTTCTGGGAGCAGAATGTCTTATCAACATTGGCAGACAATTATCCATTAACTTTAATTCATATTTAAAGAGACTGTGTCTATTTGAACCCAGAGTCTGTCAAGTACATTGCTTCAGGAGTCTGCTATCCATGCAGCTTGGGAGTATCTATGAGAACTGATGTAATAAAGGAGGAAAAAGAAAAAAAAGACTAAAAAATACAAGATGAAAATACAGGTCAAAGACCAAAGAAAGTTACTCAGTGCAATTTTTTAAAATCTTCTTATATTAGAAGTATCATCTCACTGTTTTGATACCATATACATTTTAACGCTAATATTACAGATGCTACAACTCTGGAGAAAGGAAATACATATTTGAGTCAAAACTGAAATTAAAATACTTCTTTTTTTCCCTATTTTCAGATCCTAATTATTATCCCCATAGCAAACGCTTCTTCCAAGAATAAGATGGTTAGTTTGGTTGAGGTATCCAGTATAGTAAGAAGGGTTTTCTGACACAATATATCAATAACAATCTGATATTACAGCAGATCTAAATTACCTCTACCTACTTTAGTTTGAAGGTGATCCTGTTAGACTAATTTCATCTTGAAAAAGCAGAGGCATTCTTATGACAAAGCTTGTGACCAACAGCTTAATGCAGCCAATAGCCTCATGAAGGTCCAATATAGGGAAAACACGGTCCAATATAGTGAAAGATGTGCTGCTAGCACTCCTGAAAACACTGTGGACAGTTTACTGATTATGCAGCTGGAAGACTGCTCCTGTGAGGGAATAATAGTCCTAAGTTCTACAAAAATTAATGTTTTAAAGCTTTTATAGGCCAATTTATAAGGTAAACTACAGAAACATAGTGAGAAGCTTATTATATTCATCATAAAAAACACACCTATTCTCATTGTCAGAGAATATAATAATTTTTTTTAGTACTTTTGTAATTATGTCATTCCCCTCCCCCCACCCCAAAAGCACCTGTTAATGTTCTAATTGTCTAATTTGAGAAGTTATATTGATTGTTGTCTTGATTTTGTAAAAAGACAGCAAGTTTGCTTGATTTTAAACCAGCAGTGGATGGGAATGATGCTTTTATACACAATACATGTGGCTTCAATCCTGCAACATCTCTGTCAGTGTGGTGGCATCACTCACTTCAAACTTCAAAAACTCATATGAGCAAAGGTTTAATATTATGTTATATTACTTTAGAGTGCACAGTTATAGCATCTTTGAGACAACGTTTAATCCTAGGTTTGAATTCTGACCTTAACCCCAACCACTTGAGAACAATGGGGCCCACAGAGCACTGCAAGGTGCTGTCACTTCCCCACACTGGATGACAGGAAATTTTCTCCATTGCAGTCTTTGAAAGGCTGTCAAATGGGGAGGGTACTTATACAGCACTTAAATTTTCAGTCACATATATCAAAGTATTTATATACCTGCCACAAAATGTGATTGCAAAGAGAAGAAAAAAAGTAGGAAAAGTTGATAGACATTAATACATAACATGAAGATTATCAGAGAATAGATTTTATTTGATGGATATAATAGTGTTTTAGACTTGGAAATTGATTTCACTCTATTATCATAAAGTATAAGCCAAAAGATATGTATCCAGATTTGCCTCGTGTTTCTTGCACTTTCACAAAAGAACAGTTTCTCATGGGGAAATACTACATTTCTCAATTTCATTATTTACTTGAGTGTTTCTTAAGATTATATAATTAATGTTGTTTTTTATTATGTGTCTTTTAGCTGACTGAAAATATCTTGTGACTGAATCAACAGATTCATTATACGCTTTTCTTGGACAGCACTCTTTTAGTATCCAGATTTTCCCTTTAGGAGTGGACACAGGTGATCATCATCATTAACTATTACGGGGTCTTTATACAGGGAAGCACTTTGCTTAGACAAAGTGGTTCTTAAAATGCCCAAAAAAATGCATCAGCTTTAGGGTAGCTGCATTTGTTATCACAAGAGGGACTGAGACAGCAGAGGGAAAAGAACAGGGAAGGAGCCATCCAGGGAAGTCTCAACCTTTATGCATTTCTGACTCTTCTGTGACTTTACTAGATTTACAAACCAGCTGAAATTTCAGCTGAGCGCTGAAATTCCTCCCTAAGGCACCATAATGGTTGGCCAATATGTGCTCAAATTTAATAGCAAATATTGTCTCCTGTCACTGAGCAACCGAGCTATGGCCCCTCACATTCACTTAGGTCTGCTCCTTGGAAAAAACCCCAAAAAAACCAAATAAACCCAAACAATAACAGTAGAAACAAAGTCTTTTATACTATAACAGAGTCCACCTAAAGGAAAAGGAAGGAGTCAAACCTGAACCTGCCAAGATGATTTATCTTGTATAGAAGCTAGAATTCCATGGGGCAAATAAAGATTTACGATAGTACCTTACATAAATTAAATAATACTTTAAATACCAACCACCACCCAAAAACAAACAAAGCAAATTCTGTAATTTGATTGGTCCCTCAAGTGTATTAAACAGAATGGTTTCAGTCTATAAGATATGACATATATAAGAGAAGGCATCTTACCAAACATTGCATGTTCTTAAGTAATTACACACACTATTTTCATTAATCCTTCTTTCAACTCAGGTTTGCTATCAAAATTTTCCAAGCTTGAGGGTTTGAGTGCAAACTCTCCATTTTGGAACAATTGTCTTGATGAGGGTGATCATCCCTCAGTTATACATCCAAGCTGCAAAAAATGACCGTTTGAAGACAATATTGATTTTCCCCAAATTTCTGTGGTGGCAAGACCGAAATTAAGAATTTGAGGTCAGTCTTCCCCATTTCATTCTCCCTTAGAAGTTATCCTTTTAAAGAAAAAGTAGAATATTAAAGTGCAAAGAGTAATACTTTTAGCAGAGGGCACCTCACCCCTAGTTCACCTCCACCACTGTAATAACTCAGGTTCCATTTCACACCTTTCTGCTATGCAAATTAAGTCCTTGTGCAGCTGTATCCTCTGTTTCAGTGTGTCAGAGGGCTGGCTCTGGGCTGCACAGCAAGGGGATGTGTGCCATGCCCGCTTCCAGGGATGTGGCATTTTGCCTGCTGGGCACCACAGGGGGCCCTGCAAGCCAATGCACAACTGAAGCCTCAAGGGAACACCTCAGTGAGCCACGCTACATGAAAGGGCTTATTCAAAATTTGAATACTCTAAAAAATTCAGCATCCATTTAGGGAAAAGAGCAGAGTGAGTATCCAGATTCTGAAGCTGTAGAGAAACTAAAGGAAGACTCTGATGTTCTGAGATAACTGAACTCTGTGAGGGTATCAGACACACAATTGAGCTCATTACATCTAAAGAGACCATAACAGATTCAGTCCAGACCTTGTCTGTATAGAAAAAAATCTACAGGTCACTGCATCCAATAGGAAAAGTTATCACAACCATGTTATTTTTTATATAAACTAAAACACAATCTATTTATGGGGTTTTTTTCCCCTTGAAAGATATATGTGTACTTCTGTATAATAAAACCTGACTTTGAAGACCTTTGAAACTGCTCTGTTGCCAGCCTCCAGTGCTCTGATGTCAACTGTGGAAAACTCAGCACTCAGAAACATCTGCATAGGCACAATCCTATACCTCTCTGCAAGAGAATTTCTCCTGTAGAACTCGGCCTGTACATTTTCTTCCACATACAAATCAGATCTATAAGTAAAGAAAGATTTTTTCATTTCCTGTTCTCACAGCAGATGACATGAAAAATTAGTTCCATGGTAGATGAGCACCCTGGCAGCACTTTGATTTGTCACAATAAATAAGACTCCTGTAAAGCCTAATATATTAAGTGGATGTCAGTACTGACAAAAAGAGTTAAAGAGCTCCCTCCAGAACAGTAGAGAGTATTTGCATGTTTGGATACCTTTGTGCAAGTACAGAGTTTTTTCAAGCTTCTAAATGGGGATTTGAATCAGTTAATATTTTCTGGCAGAAGCGTTTTAAAGCCATCACATTGCTGTTTTTAAAAACTATATTAACAAGGATTGGGGAACCAGTATTAGGGTGTATATGTTGATTTTAATAAGCTTAGGACTGCATTGGAATGAGTGGGGAAAAAACACATCTTCCATCCACATGAGCTGAACTTCTCCCCCTCATCCTGACCTAGCTCTTTCCCACTGTGACATGTGAGTTTTTCTTTAATTTTCATGCATTCGCACATTACAAGGTATTTGTATATACTACAACATTGGTTTTGAAATGGAAGATGATTTTGGAATCCTTTGTCTCCCTGACAAAGACTGAACTTGCAGGAGATAACAGGCCACTGCAGAAACTAAGTCAACCATCAAAAGCACTTTTCAAGAACTGAAAGGGATCACCTGCTAAGTATTGTTCTGAAATTATTGGCAATATTTGTTTTTCTAAATTATAGAGCTCTTTGAATTTGTCATTAAACTACTTCTGAGAATAGCATCTAACCAATAATTCTTCCTCAGATGCTTTCATAAGCAAGTATTTGCATTTCTAGGGTTAGACCTCAAATGCCTATGATGAAATCAATCGGATTTAAACGAAAAAAACACAGACATGTTAAATGAATTTTAAAAGGGTCACAGTATTAAGCATTAGCCCATCCAGAAGAACAAAGCTTACTCCTAAAACCCACTGAAAGATATGAAATACTCAGAGATCTTTGTATCACTCTGGATTTGCAGGGAAGCTTTCCACATGGAATATGATTAGTGGCTGATGATTAAAAAAAAATCTTTCAGGGCTATTGTATTCCTCTGGTTTCTATTTACATGAATAGAAATAAGCACTGCTGCCTAATGCAGCTGCTTGTAACAGCACCTTGCTATTGTCACAGGCCACAAACCATAATTCAGTAAAGTGAGGAGAGTCCTACCCAGAAGCTGTTCTAATGAATCAGTGAAATAACAAGAAGAGTAAAACTGGTATGATGTCTTTAAAACAAGAATTTCATTTGCAGAAAAATGTTGAACTTTGTTGATGGGTAAGAACCTTCATGAGCGATCAGCGGCGTGGCTCTGTATGGCATTCACTGAAAGGGAGTTTACCATTATTCCACTGGAAGGCACTTGAAAATGAAACAATCAAAACACTTTATTTAAATGAAAATTTCACTTAAAAAAAACCCTGTTCTGATGAAACACAGGATTTTTGTCTGATGAATTTGACTTTGAGGTGTTTGCAAATAAAGTTTTTTTCTTTTCCAGCTTGACTCAGGGTTTTTTTTTGCTTTTCTTTCCCCGTCACCCCAGATATTATGCAAAATGCAGCTCTGAATTTACATGCAGCTCCATTTCTACATAGATTTAACACACTAACTTCTATAATCATTCCACTTATACGATTTCAGAAAATACTCCAGGCATTTAAGGACTATGACTGTGAAGGCAGTGAAAAAAAAAAGTTAGGAAAACCAGGTTTCTAGCCATCACATTAAAAGAGTTCTCAGACAACTGAAACAAGATAGCTGACGTAAACTGATGGTGCTTTGCTGACTCCCAAGCCAGCTGTTTTCATTTGTACACACAGAGCTTCTGACCCATTGTTTTACCAGTCAATAAAATTTTACAGCTATTTCTGCCACCCTGATAAGGGAAGATTCCAGTCAAGTTACACTCCATTAAATGAATGCCATCCATACACAGCTAAACCAAGCCATTACCAGGCCTTCACAATAAAATGAAAATAAACTTAACAGAACACTCCATACTGAGAGCTAATTAGGTTTGCTTAAGATCCAGTCTGACACAAAAAGAACATCTCAATAGTAACCACAGGCTTGGCTGGTTGCTGGTTTTGCACTAAGCTGACACTACTCTTTTGTCAGGTGATGCAAACCAGGTCCCCAGTGCCAAGAGGACGGTACAAGAGCCACCTACTCTTTGCTGTGGAGGTTTCCTAAACAGCTGCACCTTATTTAGCTTTATCTGTATTGCTGAAGTTTTATCTCCAGAAAAAAAAAAACCCAGAAAGCCTTAAATGTTTAAATGCACAGAAAGGCTCCTCCGGGTTGTGCCTCATGGGGGCAAGCTCCAGAGAACAGCATGCACATAGGCACATGCAGCCAGGAACATATGCACGTGCCCAAGCAGGTGGGGGCATAAATGCGTGTGTAGGCTTCTCTCGAAGCCCTAGGAGGTAGGAAAGTATTATTCTCACTTGGTGAAGGAGGAGTGAGGGGTGGGACAGCTAAAGGACAGATTCCTTGTCCTTCACTTTTGTTCATTTGAGATCTTCTCCCTGGCTGAGTTCACTATTATAAAAGTGAATGCAGCTGCTTTATCCTCAGCAAGCCAAACTCCTTGGCAGGGATAACGAGGTCTCCTGTTCAGGGTTTTCATGGAAAACCAGTCTTAGTTACTTTTGAGGCCAAAGAGAAGTTGTTGCAACTCCACAGAAAAGATGGCACACCAGGTTTCACAAGGAATGTCTGCAATGTTCTGAACTATTTCAGCAGATATCACAGATTTATCACCATTTTGCAAAATCTTGCATCTACTCAACATTTTTGCTCTCTCTGGGGAAATGAAAATTCACTCTGGAAACTGAGTTAATAAAAAATAAAATATCTTTTTATACCTTGTGACAAAAGAGGCAAATTTTGTCTATTTTTCTGAAGAAAACCACTAAACAAATCTCAGCAAAACTATTTATTACCTAAAATATTGGGAAACAAGCTTTTTAAAAAAGGCTTCACAAATAATTTGCAAATGGCAAGAGTGACTCAACAAACCCATAGTTAGGTCTCACATAAGGCAGTCCAATATACCAAAGACCACCATAACGAAGAGGAACACAAAGCAAACAGTAATAAGCATTTACAGCCAACTTCACACCCAAAAAGGCAGTGCTTTGAGACTCTATGAAGGAGCATTTCATTCAACAATTAAGAGGGCAGCTTGTAGACAAAGAATAAGTTGAATAACTTCTGAAAAACATTTTTTTAGTCTATCTGCAAATACTTTATAGACACCTTCAAAAAGTTTCAAATTGCCAGTGGGAAATATGTTAGCTCAAATGCATCAACATAACATTGGAAAACAAAGCATTTTCAATCCTATTGACAGAGGGAGGTCATATGCACTGTAGCAATACATGACAATAACATTGTTTAAACATTGCACAGATAGATCTGGATAAAGGCAAACTTACACTTGACTACCTAGTTCTCAGAGTTATGCAATTATTTCAGAACCAAAGCTGGCATATATACACACATGGGAAATTTTGAAAGCCTCAACAGAATGGCCAGACCTTGGTTCCTCAGACAGTGTGACAACAAACAGAAGGAGAAACCAGCTCGTCTGGGCGCTGTGTTAGACATCACCTGTACCAGCCCTGCTCCCAGCTCCACGCCGAGTCCCTGCAGCCCCCAGGCAGGTGCAGCACAGCCACAGGTGCTCAGGCCTCCCTGCAGCCTCAGCCTGTTTAACATGAAAACTCAGCCTTGTGTAGTTTTCAGTCCTTTCTTCCACCCCAACAAAGAGAAGCACACACTTTCCCTCCCGTCTCATCTAATTACTGCAAGAAGGGTTTGGTGGCCTGTGCAACATAAGCACGACCACAGGGACACTGTGCTCTGTGTGCTTATAGTGTCTATTTGGCTCAATTCAAGTTGCTGTGCACTAAGAGTACAAGAATGCCTCATGCAAGCTCCTCCTTCACTTGAGGAGCATGCAACAATGTAGAAGAAATTGATTAAAATAGTGCAAAATTTGGAAGTTTAATACCACCCAAGTGCAGGAATGAGGATTTTTTCCACATTGTTAGAAATTTCACTACAGACTAAGAAGCAAGAACATAACCTGAACCTACCTTTAAGATAAAGCAAGATGCCTTAGTGTCCTACTTTATTAACAATATCTTGGTTTGCCTGACATTAATAAGCACAAGACAGTACACAGCTGTTTTAAGAGACCTTTCTATTCCTAACTCACAACTATTTAATTGTATCAAGCTACTCACCCAAAGCAAAAAAGGACACTGAACCTCCACTTCAACAACACCCTCCCAAAGGCTCACTTTTCAGGAAAACAAATACACTCAGACAATTCAGAAACCAAACGCGTTCAAAAGAAAATTCTCTTACCTCAAACCCACGGCGGCCTGGACTGAAGCTCCCCTGTTAACCCGGGGCCTTTTATTGTCTCCGTTATGTGACACAGCTGTGCCCGGGTTGCTGACGAGGCTCAGGTGTATTTGTGTCCCGCCCATTTAAGGCCCTCTGCTTTAACATTAAGCCTTCACGAGGAAAAGGAGTTTTGGAATTCAGTTCTGTTTCAGAGTTGTCTAATGGACTGAAGTCCTAGGTAATAGGTACTTCCTGCAAATACTGTATTTAGACTCCAGTCTGGCTGCATCTGTGGGGTGAGCCCTGCTGTGCAGTGGGTTACTGCAGTGCCCTGGTGGGAAATGGGAGTCAGACTGGAAGCCACCTGCAGGGAAAGAACTGCAGGTGATTCCAGTGTGCTGAGCAGAGATCACACACTGCTGCCCTTGCCACATNGGGGGGGTGGATAAAGGCAGAAAAACATGTTTTCTGCTAGCATTTGTATTGCAGTAAGACACACTGAGGCTAGGTAGGGACATTTCTTACATGCGTTCAGCCACATTAGTGATAACTTTAAACTGCAGGATTTGGCAAACAGATGGAGAAGGGCAAGAGACATAAAAGTCCTTTGGTTCATGGATAAAACAGGTGTTTGCATTTGATCAAGGATGAGTTTTTTAAAAGAGGATTAAGACAACTCAAGAGCTGGATGGGGAATAACCCAAGGAATAGCAGGTTGTGAAAATGTAAGAACACTATTCATTCTGCACAGACTGAGACAGGATTCTCATAAGAGAAAAAAATGCAATCATGTGATTAGGATAGTATGGAAAACATATCACAAGGGCCAAGTCAAAATTGCACTGATACAGCCTAATGCTTCGATGTTTACTCAAACAAACATGATACCATTTTTATAATGGAAAAGTGAAACAAAGAGGATTGCAGAGAAGAATTGTCACACTTTTGTTTTGATTTGCACACATCACTGTGAAATGTTATGCATGGTTTACCATTCCAAGGGAGGACTATTTCTATAATTGTTTTCTTAAATATATAGGCGAGAGAGAAGTTTAGCAGATGTTCTAATTATTGATGAGTCAAAGAAGTTGTTAGAGCATGAGCTGGGGCTAGGCAGAGGATAGATCATTCCAATATTACGTACAGCAAAAAAAAAAATCCTACCTCCCCCCAATATACTCACAGTTCCCCAAATTTGCATAACAAACTTGATTAGTTTTCCTTTTTTTATAGTATTTATAATTTTGCTTCTTTTTCCTTATCTCTTTATCTGATAGAGAAGGAAGGGGAGAAATGGAGAATGAGCCAAGAAATGTAAATAATTTAAGTAAACATTGTGTTTTGCTACAACTTTTCAAAATAAGGTGAAACATTTTTGCAATAAAAAAAGCTATAAATATTTATGATCTGAAAAACATAAAAAAGCTTGACCAGTTCAAGTTACAACTGGTTTTCCTAAATAATGGTGCACAACAAACATGCCAAGTAACAGAGAACACTGCATTATTTATCACTCAGACACTTTCACATCTGGGGATAGCAAGGTGGTGAGCAGTAGTAGCAAAAATGGAGCTGTCAGGAATAAGTTGTGTCAGACCAGCCTAATTCCCCTTAATTCTCCTTACTGGCCTAGAGGCTTTGTGAATGGGGGAGAAGTAGAAGATTCAGACCTTGTGACTGTTATCTGGTGTGTCCTGGAGGTCGTTCTCACAAAGGAGATGGGTAAAATCGGACTAGATTATAGCAGTGGGATGCACAAAGACTGCGAGAGATTCTGTTTGAAAGGGAATTCCATGTCTGCTCCATCCATGTGGATGGGACAACTGCAAAATAAAAAGTTCAGGTGAGACTACCAAAATCACTCTTAGAAAGAACAGAGATCTGATTCTGCCTCTTGTAAAGTTTGTAGTCTCCACACACACAAAAAGATTTAATGCATTTCTGCCAAGGATGCCACAGGTTCTTCTAATCCCATTTGGAGTAAAAGGGACCTCTCAAGGTACTCTCAGTCTGTTTTTCCTTAGTTGGCTTAGTGATGTTCTGAAAATTGTACACATGTTGATGACACATGAAATGAGGTGCAGTTGAATGCTGACTTTCAGAAGTGGGTTTAAACTTAATGTGAAAATACACCAGAATCAGGCAAAATATATGAATATTTTTTTAAAAGCATTAAAAAATGTACAAAAATGTCAAATATATCTGTTCTACAGAAAAGTTTAAAAGCATGATCATGCTCTCCTCTGATTTTGAAACTCTGTCCTCTGTTCAGGGGATCCTATAGAAGCAGGATTCAAAGATAACAGAGAACTTGTCATTGTACTTCCCCCTCACCAGGAAGTCAAAGCCCAGGGCCAAAGTTCCTGCTACCTGTAGAGCAGGATGAGAGGATGGATTCCAGCCAACAGAAGCAACAGTGGAGAACTTTATTTCACTATGTTTCTATGATTCCTCCAAAAATTAACAAGATCTTATATCACAGGAGTGTTTTGTCAGTGAATGAATTAGGGGCATGCTAATGGAAGGGGGAGCTTCGTTTGTACACAGATATCTCAGTAATCAGCAGCGATGGGAAAGCAAATACAGAAACGTTCAGGACAGTTAAATGGGAGTTGAAATATGATAATTTTTTAAATTGTGGCTGACTCTGGCAGGGTATTTTTAAGCAGGACTTCAGCCAACATCTGAAAAAGTGCGTATCAAGCAGACTTGAGCTTTTAATTTAATTTATATCAACCAGCCTACTTGGAGTTTTCAAATTGATTCACCACGACTGTTTGAACATTCTGTGACAGAAGCAATGCATATTGAAGTAGCTAAAGTTCTCCTTTCAGCATGCCTAATTAACTGTATTTCTGTCCCAGGGAGTTGCAAAATATTAGAATATAAATGCATTGTGGATATCAGACAGCAAATTTTAACAGTTGTGACTGAGTAAAGTTCATGATTTGGCTATGATGCCGTTGAGTATCTTCCTTTTTCATAATAGTGTATTCAAGTGTCCTTTCTCAATAATGTCAATGGAATGATAAAAAGTTCTCAATTCTCATAAGTACATGTGGTCATGTTTGTGCTTAAATAGAAAATATACCACAGTAGTCTCGGAAATACTGAGAGGATTCAAAAACATCAAATCAGCGATGCCATCAGGAAAATTCAGGTTGCAGCTAACTGCTGAATGGTGAATACAGAAAATAATCTCAGCAAATATTATGTATGAGACTGTTGCTTGAGCATTTCAGAAAAACAAGCATATTTATAACAACCTGAAAATCACCTGGATGTGAGCTAAGCATTCAGAATAACACACTTGCTCTGAATAATTTATCCTGTTCCAATATTTGCTCTTACATACTCTAGAAGTGAATTACTTATATCTAAGCAACCACAATTGGAAGAGTATTTAAATTCTATTTGCTGCCACAGGTTTCTCTATGACCTTGAGCAAGCTGTACAGATTTTTTTGTGTGTCTGTCCTGCCTTCCAAATTCAGCAGTGAAGGAATTGACAGAACTGTGAGGATGGAAAATTTTCTGATGCATACAAGTAATGTTCTAGCAACAGGGGCACCTAAGAAACCTGTACAGAGCCCCTTAGAGAGAGAGCTGGCAGTACAGGAACTTGCACCATGGAGTTGCTATTTAGGTGTAGATAAACAGGATAGCGCTGAACCATGATCCAATGGCCACGATCAGCATTGCAACCTTGGGTTTTCTCTTTCATTTCAGCCTTTATTTTAACCTGTTGTAGCTACGAAGTTTCTTCAAGAAAAGAGAGACAAGACTGAAATCCTTGAGGCCTCCATATCTGAAAAGGGTCACTTGGCTTATAAGAGAAACGAAATGCATCCAAAAATCATGAGAAAAGTATCAGAATACCCACAGGTAGCAAATAAGTGTAGTGCCACTTTAAGGAGCACCAGCAGGAAGAGTTAAACAGGCACACTTCCCATTTTGCCTGTTCCTGCACACTTCACTTGGGCTGCAAGGAAATCGGTGCTGTGACAGATCATTTATACTAATACAATGCACCTGCCAAATTATTTATACACCATAAGCATCAGCCTGCAGAAAGTGCACTCTGGGAACTTCATCAGTAGAGAAGAAAGGCTTCACTGGGAGGAAGGCATGTTAAAATAGTGCAGGATTTTGATCTCAGATACACTCTGGTAAATAGAGAGTGATGCCATTGAAGCTTGTAGACTTAGTTTGGATTCACACCAGTGAATGTGATTGACAGGAGAAAAAGTGTAAAATTGCAGCATAAGGTGATAAGTCACTGACAAGAAAATTGGAAAGAGAAATACAAGTTAGTGTTGGATTGACCTACTATTCTGTGTGTTTCTCCTGGAATAACTCAGCTTCTCTAACAGGCTTTTTTGGCTGTAATCAGTTATTTTCTAGTATCTAGGTGCACATTAACTTTAAATTACTGGGTACTCCTAGAGTTAGAAAAGCTAAATAAAATCTACAGTTTAAAAGGGCATGTTTTCACAAGCATTAAAGAAACAGAAATATTTGGTAAACATTGATTGGTTCCACTAATACTTAGTTACTTTTGTTATTAAACAGCTTTTATATTATGTGCCTTGCTTTAGAGGGAGTTCGCATATCCAAATGTCAACTTTAACTAGTAAAAGGGCTTCAGATCTGCTCCATACAAGGTCCTTCAAAATTTATATCTTAATCTCAGCTATTTTGAAATTTAGTGTGCTCATATTTGCCTCCTTAAAGAGAGACGTTCTCAGTGCTGACACGAAGAGGGATTTAGGGAAGCTGTGTGCCTTATTCGGCATAGAACATTTAATTTACTGTGTTTGATCTGTAGGTCATTAAAGTTTATTGAACTTTTCTTTCGGCTGATTGCACCAACTTCAGCTCAGGCCCCATTACTTATGATTTCATAGGATCACATGCTAATGTATGATCCAGTTCCTTCGCTCTTAAATCAACCTGCACATGCAATTGCCAGTCAGCATTATTCCTTTAGCTGCCTTACTTTGAGTTGTGCCGTATGAAAATACGTGTACCCTCAAACCAGAAGGAAAGCTTAACATTAGTCACTATGAAAAAATATTAAGCAGTAATTAATTAACAAATCAAGGACCAATTATTTCCAACCCAGCGATCTGCCTTTTTTCCAAACTGACGCTGCATAACAGAAAATAATCTTGAACATTAATAAATTTAGAGAGGCTGACAGCACAGCATGCAGTTCTTCAGGATGCAAATCTTTAATGACTACGTAGGTGTTAGCATTCCCTTTCCCTAAGCAGAAACTGGTAGACATATATAGTTTATAAGACATAAATAATACAAACAAGATATTGACTCTTATATTTTCAGAACAGGAGAAGCAAGCATGAAAAATGTTTCAGTAATAGCCATATCTTCCAAGGTACTATTTATCAGTTATCTACCTACTCGAATCAAAGGAAAGACTGTCCTTCATGCCAATAAGTTTTGCTTTACACCCATTTTACTCTACCCTCTTCAAAATGTGATCTATGATCTCTGATCAAAATGTTCCAATCAACCAATCTACAGCATCTCCAATGAAATTTTGTTAAAATACAAGATTGCTTAAGATATCAGGAGCTGGAGAGGTTTTTTATCTTTCTTTTTCACCAGAGTTTTATGCTAAAAGCACACGCTGAAAGAATTCCAAGTTGTGCTGTGAAGCACAACAAAAAACTAACAGAAAAGAGCACGCAGCCCAAAGGACCTGGTAAACTGTAAACTCTAGGATGATGAGACCCAGAGGTCACCCAAAAAAGACTAAATGAGGACATCATAAGGTACATCATAACACAGAGGCAGGGGAAGAGCACTAGGATTTGCACCTGACCAAGTCAAAAGAGGAAAACAAGAACTGAACCTGAGACAAAATATCTTAATGTGAACAGAAGTTGGAAAAAAGAAAAAAGACAACAAAAAATTGTGGAAAGTACATGCTCAGCTGAGGCAACTGATGAACCCTCTGGAGTGGGTGGGTGGCACCTGAAAGCTCCTGCAAGACACCAAACCACCAGGTCTGCAGATTTGCACATGGAGAGGGTCCCCAGAGCTGCCAGGACAGGGCTACCAGAAGTCCACGCTTCCCTAACTCCGTGTGGAGCCACTACAGGGTATGGTGAAGCTAATCCCAGTTTTCTCTTACAGAGGATGAATGAGAATCAAAATACTTTTGCAAACCTACCCGTAGAACAAGAGCGATTCTCTGTAGTGACAATGGGAGGAATATCATATGCTAACAATTACATTTGTGTGCTGTGAAAAAAATTTAGTCTCTATTATGCATAATTTTACTCCAGCTTCCCTTCATTATTTTATTGGCCTCATGATCAACTTCTAAGATGTTTCCTTAACAAAGAAAAGGCACTTGAAGTACTTTGAACTGTGGTTGCTTAAAAATCGGATGTCCTTGCACAGAATATGATTTACATATTTATAGACTTGTTCCCATACATTTATTTTAAACTAAGACGCAGCTAACACTTTCTGTTATAGTCAGTGCTGAATAATTAAATCAATTGAGGGAAGGAGATGAGGTATTTTTCTGACTTTTATATAATTTATGGAAAACTTGCCAGGTTAAACAGATCTGTAGATCCTCAGTTCTTCTTCAGCTGTAAAGTCAACAACCATTTTAGATTTCAAGAAGGACTAGAGCAAACAGAAGGTTGTCTCTGGTTTTCAGAAGTCTAATAGTAGGTATTAGTACTACAACCTTGACTCGCCTCTGACCCTAAAACACTACTTCATAAGTAAAGCTTTATTTTTTT
This sequence comes from Edolisoma coerulescens, assembly GCA_013397115.1. Taxonomy (NCBI): domain Eukaryota; kingdom Metazoa; phylum Chordata; class Aves; order Passeriformes; family Campephagidae; genus Edolisoma; species Edolisoma coerulescens. The sequence goes on along the minus strand of VWZW01002788.1, from coordinate 346,842 downwards.
TCAGAAACAATTCACTCACCCACCCATTCCCTCATTTCGTCATTTCATTCAGGATTTTGGAAAAGTGTTATTAGGTAAAAAAGTGACCCAGCATCTTATGCCCCTGCCCCAGGAAGGGACAGAGGGTGGAACAGACACCAGTCAGAGGGGAGGGTGTGTGATGTTTCGCAGCTCAAACCCCACAGTTTCCCAGTTCATAGTCCCTTTATTTGCATTTGGAATGATGGCTGCAGGATGCAGTTGAGCTCCTGATGCAGATTTACACAGCTCCTTGAGCAGACATTCCTGTAGATTAGGGCTTGCTTATACGTTTTATATCTGATAGCAACAATTATTGCTAATAAAATGGCTTAACTTTTGAGTTTTAAAAGTTACTCCTTTAAGAGGGAATTATCTACGTAGGTATTTTTCACTAATATGGACAACAACTGTGTTTATCTGATTCACGTTAGTTTGCCTTCAGTACTAGCAGAAAAAAATTCTGATATTACAATTTTTTGAAAATCACTGATTTCTTCTGTAATGGTACCATGTATTTCCCTGTCACAAACTGATTGTTATGATATGAAAGCATGCAAAATGCTGGGAAATTACTTACTTTGTCTGTACTTGGAAAAATTTTAATAAACTTAATAGCTTCATTGGGTCATTATAGTTTTAAATGGGAAAAAAACGCAGTCAGAGTAGCTTATCTGTAGGGGACATTAATTTTGGTTTAGAGTTTGGGTTTGTGGTGGGTTTCTTTTAATTCAAAATAAATCACCAGCTAAATTTCACTATCAGGATAGTAACCAAACAGCTTTCCCTAATACAAAAACATTATTTGTGAGATAGAAGGCCGAACTACACTATTTGATGAATGGTTTAACATTTTTATTTTTGTATTCTGAATGCAACAGTACCCTCAATGAGTTCTAATTAAAATCTTACTGCGGCTTGATGAAATACTACTTACTGAAATGAAACCCACATCAGCATGTTGGTTAATTTCTAATCATTTACCCTATAACAGTAAAATATAGTTTGCAGTCTCTTCACTTGCTAATCATGAGGGTGTCATTATGCAGGCTCTGCTGTCTACCTCCAGAAATAATCAGTGTAAAAATTACTTGAAATTTTGTTACAAATAGTTGTCCAAAGAAGAGTTCCAATCTGCTACTCTAAATTTAATTAAGTGCATATTCAGTTTATGTGGTTTTTTTCCCCCTAATGAAGTTCTTGCTGCATGTTGGGAACAATTTAAATGGATTTGAGTACAAAACTAAGAAATTTAGCTTGGTGTAAATGCGTGGGTGCCTCTGTGAGTGCCTGCTACGTGAGCAAAGAAAAGGGATTTGCAACATCATCCCATTTCCCTGTACACCAGTAAAGATGCTCAGGAAACAGCCAGCACAGGAGGCATCACTAACAATGCTCTAATATTGAGAAGAGTGAAACTGGAAAACTAATTGGAAATAACCTAAGCACCACACTAAAGAAAAGATTTCTGATGGCCTACAGCAAATCAGAGGGATGGAAACACTGACCAGTGTATGGAGATCCAGCAGCAAGGCCAGAAGAAGTGTCTGAAGAGATACAGCTATTCTGCTAACTGCATTTTCTATTTTAAAACCACTTCAATTTCTTGCAACATCAAAATAGTTTGTTTCTCTTTTGAAAGATTTTCTTCGCTGCGTGTCTGCGAGACCTTGAGCCTCAGCTAGCGAAAGTGTCTTTCAAGCACCTAATGACTCAGCTCTTTCTTAACATTCATGGAAGTATAAAGGAACAATAAAAATAAGTTGGTTTAACATGTGGTTTTTTTCTGTTACTGGCCCCTATCTGTGTGGTAAAACTTTCTTATTCAAAAAGATAACGGGATGCTTTCACTAAGGAAGAAAAGCACAATTCTGCTTTCCACAAGTAAGAGATCCATCTTGAGTGGTTCTGGTAGTGAAGAGTGATATTGTGAGGACAGTGACCGCACACATGATTTTATGCTTCTAACACTCTTTTTATAAAGGGAAGTACTAAATCAAAGCTTTTTATGTAGTGTAAATAAATTGAAACTCTTTCTCCTTATATTTCTAGTCCCTCTGATCATTCCAAGCCTGCCTTGCTTGCCAAATTTTAAATACCTGTCACCATGAAATATGTTCTGAGCCCTTGGCTGATGCTTTTACTCTAGTGAATAGAATTTTTTGCCTACTTAGGAGATGCCAAACTGGAAAATTGTTAATAAATTTCTATTACCGTAAACTTCTTCTGGCTCCTTTTGTTTTAGCAAAATTGGATCTCAGAGGAGATACATATCTATTCCTCCTTCATGTCTCAATACTAATTAAGTAATATGGACTTAATTAGGTAAAAGGCAGGCTCTGCAAATATATAATGTATAAGTAGGTAGCATCGACCTCCTTCCCATGACTTATAGATTGCTACCACATAACATTTGCTAGATCAGTATCTTTTCATTTCCCATACTGTTCAGCATACCCTGCGGCGTGACTTGGAATGTTTTGGACTTGCAGCAATTGCTTCCTACAACAACAGCAACAAAGAACCACTACTGAAGCAGACAGGTACCATTTAAAGTTCTCTCATTAAGGGTGCTATAATTCCCAGTACAAATAAATAAACCTTCTCAAGCTGGAGCAGTGCAAGCCTATCCTTCACCTGACTGAACTCAGTCTAACACTGAAGTAGTGCGTGGGTAACAACAGGAACAAGGCAGCTCACACAGGAGGTGAAGCTTGGAAACCCTGCCCTTCATTTAACCTTTTGGGTATCTAAAGAACAGAGACATTATTGAGATCTGCTGATGGCCTATGTCTTGTTAGCCTTGAAAATAAATGAGTGGCAATAGGCTAGAAAGAGGCCCTTAACATTGTTAATACACTTTTAATACATTTTTTCCTGAGAAACTTTAGTGCCTGAATCATGATGAACAAGTCTAACAAAGCAAACCTCTCTATTCCCTATACTGACAGCAAGAGCATGTACTGAGATAATTTGGGATGCAATTGATCCTGGCTGGAAGCTTGCAACAAGAAATTGTAATAAGTAGATGAATGACATTAAGGTGCTCCTAGTGTGTTGGCTTCAGGTTACTCTTAGATTTGCTTCAATGCTCTTGTGCCCCACGATGCTTCTCACACTTCTCTTGTGAGCTGAGAGGAAAGAACAAAGCTGAAAGCAGGATTACACTAATGCAAAGATTTCCAAAGTGGAGCAAATGAAGACATTTGAACTGTCTCTGAACTGCAGGAACCACAGTGGCAGCTCCTTGAAATTAATCCCTTGTTTATTCTGGGCTCGAGGGCTGCAGGGCAGCCACAGCACAAGGCAGACAGGTTCCTGTGCTGCAGACCCACCAGGCATCCCCCCTGCCATCGGCACAGATCCTGAGAGAAATCACATCACTGTGAAAAACTGTGAGCTTTTTGTCTACTTAACTTGGCACAGAAGTGTTCAGTTATCATTTGTGATCAACAGGATGGTACTCAGCAGGGAGTGTGACTTTGTGTGCAGGCCGGATGGTTAAATACAGCCCAAGTACTAACTAAGGCTCTTCAGTGATGTTGTATTCATTATTAAACAGATCAAAGAGCGTCCAAATACTTTCTTTTTATATATACATTTTCTAGAGTATAATTTAACTGCATTGATTAACACTCCAGAGCTAAATTCTTATTAGCTATTTTAATTACTTTTATTTCACTTACAACACAGCTCATTAAAATGTTATTATTTTACTAGATATATTTACTGTGGTAGATACTGTAGTAACACTCTTCACTGCTCATCCAAAATAGTCATAGGCTGCACACTTAACACTCACTAAAAATAACATATCTTTTTATTTTAAATTCATGAGCAGCACATGTCACCAAGCTGGTTTCTAACCAACACACCTATGATACAGTCCAGTTACACCAAACTCTTGAACTTACATTTTCTCAGGATGCATTTCCAAAAAGAGAACACGTCTCTGTAGCATCAATACCTATAATACTACTACTAATTAATATGTCAATAAGTTTACAATATTTTATACATATTCATATAAAATTTCTTTTCAATAGAAATTTAACTGAGAAAGAGACACATTACTATATATATGCATTGCACATTAGACACTTCTTTAAATAACTTATAGAGTTGTTTCTTTAATCTTCAAACTTCACACATAATGTCAGACCTTCATTTGGTGTAAACATGTACAGGAGCATTCAATTAATAAATCTGTGATTTTATTCAGTATCACAGAATTTGAACAAAAGTCTTTTCAACTACACTTGGAAAAAAAATCGGTATTATATTTTTCTCCACAGCATCAACATGAGAGTATTCATAAAGAGAAAAATCAAGTCATAAATCAAGTCATGCAGCAAACATGTGGATACACGTGACAGAACACACATATGGATGAAAACTGTGTCACTCAGTGCACTTCTCTACAGCTCAAGAGAGGAGATTTGTGCTACAAGAGGGTTAAATTCTGCAAGATACAGAGCTCTCTGGAGATGATTTGACACAGACAGCTTTAAACATATCAGTATATTCATTGCATTCTTGATTTCAAACAATGAGAGAGTGAGTGCAAAATGAGAGAAGATTTATGGAGATGTCATATTATTATAAAAAACCCAGATAATACGAAAATTCTGAGGAAGTAATTTTTCATCTCATGAATCCTACTGTAATTATGAAAGAAGCTTCACTTACATCTCTAAACTTTTCCGAAGTGCATGCACTCTCCCAAAGTTAAAAATTGGACTGTCGTAAATACATGCAGTGCATGTAATACCACTAAGCAGCTATGGCAGCTTGTACCTCTGGAGCTACTGAAAGCTGATCACTGATTATCTTCACGCAGCTTTTTGAGAGCCTCATTGCCTCCTTTTCTTTATCTCTTATGCTTTTGCACAACCAGACACTGAGAAAGGTAAAGGCTTTAAGGGACCGAATGGAAGTTTAGGAAAGGGATTAGTATTAGTGGCTCTGTGCTTCATTAAACCAATCTGGCACCAATCTTGAAAGATTCCCTTTTTTTTCTTCTGGATTGTGTGAAGAAAGATATGTTCCTACAACATGCTGTAAAGGACTTAGTTGTGCATGTGTTATTCCTTGCCTCATTAAAACAAGCAGTCTCATCTATTTTTATAGTTGTTAAATCAACAAGTTCTAATCTTTGAATAATCAGTCCTGGATTTGGAAGCTAGCTGACCCTATAATATTTGTTATGTAACCCCTCCCTAAAAAGACATATATAAAAACACTGTGACCCTTAGAAACACACATAATTAATGCATCTATCCTCAGGCCTAAACGGTAATAAAGGCACAAGGCCTTAAAGGATTTCTGGTTTATTCTGCTCTAAAAACAGAACCAGTATATCTTAGCACAAAATATAAAATAATAGCTTAATCCAAAAAAGACTGAAATGCAATTCAGTTACAGAGGCTTATTGTCTGGTAGCACCCTGGGGCCTCCCCAGGTCCCCATTGACTTGAATCAGGATCCTACAGAACATGAAAGGATGAGTCTGACCTTGCAGCTGTTAAAGGAAATTCCCTTCAGGGAAGCAGGTATCAAGAGAAATCTAATGGCTACTTATGGCCTGGTGGCAGATGAGATGATGGGACTTTCTCCTAAACAGATGTCAAAACCAAACCCCACTCCATCAATAAGCACTTATTGACAATGTTTCTGACAGCTGCTCTCCTTTAAAATGCATCCCTGCAGCCTGGGATGGACACAAAAACTTATCCAAAAGTTGTCAGTGTGGCAGTTTTCATGACAAATAATCCCCTGAAATGGAGCAAACCTTAATGGTAGTGGTATCCAAATCCCTCTCTAAAATGAATAATTTAAAACCAGATATTCACTTGCCATTTAAACTATATCTTTATTTAAAGTGTTCTTCCCCGAGGTTGCTATGATCACAGTTTGGTCATTTCCATCCCTTGGGCACATCACAGTGTGGAGGCAGAGAGTACAGGAGGAGGTAGTGAGGAAGAATGTGTAACATATCTGCACAAACACCGAGGACAGTCAGAAGCCAGACTTTAAATGACCTCATGCTAGGATTTTCAATGAAACTTGAGGAAGTCAAGGATTCACTTTCTTTGGGAACTATGTGTCAGAGTCCTTTGAGCTTGTCTAGAAAGCTCAGCTTAAATTAAACAGAATGGTTGGGCATTAATCTTCTCAGGGTGGTGTTCCAGCAGTCCAGTTTGTTTTGACAGGCTGCCAGCTTAGAAAGTGGTTCCTTAGATTAAGGCCTGGATTTCCAACAGGCATCTCAGTTTGTATTCCCAGGGGCAGCGGGTCTCTATTAACAGCATTTGTGGTTGGTTTCAGTCCTGACTCTTTACAATACTGAGTTCCCTGGTTTGGATATAATGGACTGTTATAACCAAAATCACTAGAAATTTTCAAAGCCATCATTACAAAATCTACTTCAATTAAGGGAAAGACTAAGATCCATTCTAATGGTTCAAACCTGTGCTAGTTTAATAAGCAGGCAATCACATTTTTGACTGAGTGAAACACTAAAAAAAATGCCTTTTACTGCTTCATTTTCAGACTCTGGAGTTCTTTTTTGCAGCACCAAATTACACATCTCACAGTTGGAAAACAGTCGTCCCAGATTTAATCAAAATGCTAATCAAAATGAAATGCTAAGAGGTCTCCACACCCGACAGAGCTATGGCTCCTCCATAGCTACTCCAACCTGTAGCAGCCTCTGTTGGCTGATGCAAACAGTAAAACACAAGAGGGCTGGTGGAGATTTTCCCTTACCTTTGGATAAGAGAGATTTGTATCAGGCGACTGTCACTGAAGACTGAGAGATGAAAGGGTCCCGTGACAGACCAAGTATTGCTGTATAACACAGTGTAACAAAGTATGCTAAGGTACTGTGAAGGGTGGGAGAAAAAAAGGGAGTGGAATGCTGGATATATTCAGAAAGTTACAGGCAATAGCAAAGAAAGAATAAGCATAAGAAGCTGGAATCTGGGAGGAGGGGAAATGCAGGTAGAGGGTGCTGTGCTAGCACGGTGGTTAAAGGAATGGGAGTGTTAACAGCACAAGGTGTTAGTGGGATCTCAGGGGATGAAGTGGTTCAATGCCACAATGAAGGAAGAAAGATGAAGAAAGAAAAACAGTTCCAAATGGGTGTGTAAGTGAAGGACTTTCCATAAGAGATGGAAGATTGCAGAGCATTGAACAGATTGGAAAAATAGAATGACTGGATGAATCATGGACTTGAAATTTAAAATTCTACTACTTCTGACAGCATGGTTTTACTTTGATAAAGGCTATGTAAATGACATTTTCTGCCTCAACAGATCTGCAAACAACTCTTGTTCTGTGTTACGTGTGCTGACTTGAAGATGAACCCACCCCAACCACCCTCCACCCGCTCCCTCCCACCAAGTTTTTCTTGTCTTTCTCTTTTAAAGAAGGAAAATTGATTCTCTGTTCCAAAACCTGATGTTCTCCATGGCAGGAAAGAGGAAGCAAAAGGCAGACTTGCATTTTTATGTTATATTGGCCTCATGACACTACTAATATTTTGTTTTTAAGGACTCCTGTCAGGCACAGTTCATGGAGAGATGCAGACTTTGCTGGCCTTTTGGTGCCCCTTTGGAAACTCCATAAAAATACTGATGTGCAGATTCAGTCCTGAGTTTCTGAATATCCCTGTTCTCAGTCCTTCTGTGCTCCATGGCGTTGCTGCTGAGGGAAAGAGGGAAACAATTCCCAGACAGGCAGCAGAAGGTTCATTCCTGTTGCTGCCATCTGTGGAAGCCACTACACACAGCACAAACCAACCAAAAAGCATCATCCATGTTCCACAGATGGCCCTTAGTTACAACTTACAGTTTAAGATCAATGGTTGATACCTAAAGTCTAGAACTTGCTTTTTGCCATGTTCTTTCATGAGTGTCAGATCAAAAAGAAAGAGAAAAGTGGCCATCAAAGTTAAAATCAAATTTCTCGGCAGACATAATCTGAGCATAACACATAGATGTTGCATCAGCGTTGCCCATACATAGTTACATCCCTATCAGAGATATGTTGAATCCCAAAACAACAGCCCAGAGATAAGAGTACATTCTATAGAAATGGGGTATTGTGCTTGGGGTTTTGTTTGTTTGTTTGTTTCCCCCCCAAAATAAATGCTTTGCCACTGTCCCCCAAAAGAACTGCTCCATGTCACAAGTTTTCTCAGGCAATCCAATAGCTTTTGCACCCAGAGTGCTGTGAAATCCATGTGAAAACACCAACAGCCAATTTATCCATCTTCTAACACAATCCAAAAGGAAAGATTTTTACCTTTGGACATGGCAAATAGGATGAAATGATCTAGGTGGAAACACTGAGTGATTCCTAACATTCATTATTGAACAGGATCAAAATAAGTCCCTGTAATTTATGCATATTTCGTATTCTTTCAGTGTTGACGCTCATCACAAATTTTTCTTATTTCACTCAGCAGCTGTTTGTTCTTTACTTCTGTGGTATTATAAAGAGCTAATTATTTGTTTACAGTTATTACTTATATATTTTAATGGAGAGGAGGAAGCCAAGAGTTTTAAATGCTCAGCAGAACTTCCTCCAATTACAAAAAAAGACAAACAATATTCTAAGAGTACCTTACTCTTTTATCATTGTTGCTGTGTTCTCATTCAATAATTCACCCTTTTCCATCACTGTGCTATCATTGGCTCTGTAGTCAGCTTTAGTGCAGAACACCATATTTTCCAGGATGATACTTGAAAATAAGATATTAGAGGCCTGCTGTGCTGATCAGCAATGATAGTCCCCAGCAGATCCAGCAGCAGTGTCAGGGGATTATTTGACAATACTCTCAGTTTTCTTCTTGCTAGTCTGTCAGTACTTATTCCCAGGAACATGTGACTACGAGTATCCTAACAGGGACAAATGGATATCCTTCTGCTGCACTGCACTCACTCCGCCTGATCTGATTGAGGGTTTTGCCGTTAAAAACAACCTTCACTGATGTCAGTAAAACTGATAAAGAAATTCAGAATAATTTCATCTGATGGTTTGCAAATAGACTCATCTAGGATTTGCAGACATATTTTTCCCAAGTACTTAACTCTAATCTTCTAATCTTGGGATTTTCCAGCATAGCACCAAGTCCTAAAACCCAATCAAATGAAGGTGATGTAAATTCTGACCCAATTAAATGCATTAATGGTAATACCAAAAAAAAAAAAAAAAAAAAAGAAAAAAAAAAAAAGAGAGAAAAGAAACAAAAAGAGAAGTAAATAACACCATATAATCTTAATGGTAGTTCAAGAAAAATATGAAAATGATTGAAATGTTGTTCTCAGAGGATCTATCTAAAAGTTAATGGAGGAGGGGGCAAAGGAAGATTTTTCTTTCTTTCTCTTTTCTTCTGAAAAATGAGCACAGAAATGCTTAGCAACTTGCAAAACTCATGAAGGACACACAGGACAGAAGGATCCCATAATTTTGCTCTTATCTCTTGTACCAATCCTTGCTACATAAGCAAAATGTGTAGGAAGTGTCTCTGTTGCACCTTGATAATTTCAATACACTTTACTTATAGAGAGTTGGCAGTTTCAGCTTAGCTGAAAAGCTGAAAAGCAGAGTTTCTTAACATCAAATGCTCCAAAGAAGGGATGTAGTTACTAAAGACATGAACTGCCTAAAATGCTCATTATTTTATCAGCAATATAAAATTAAAGCAACTGAGCATCCAGAGGCACCTCAATAATTTCTTGCAAAAGTTACTATGTGAAAATTGTCAAGTCAACAATCTCACTGTGCCTGGCAGGAAATTATTCCAAGGTCAACATGTTACATAAGCAATCATGAGAAAGCTTATCTGAGACCAGGCAGCTCATGCTGACTCCCCATCATGCAACAAGCTCAATTTAACTTTCAGCCAAAGTCATGTTCTAGTTTCACTCAAGCTCCCCTAAAGACTTTTTACCATCTGAATTGGTTAATAAAATATTACATATTAACACCTGTTTTCACCATATCTGAGGCAGGAAATAAGATGATTTTTGAAAAGAATTCCACCACTACCTGTTTTTTCTCAGCAGACATGGATAGGAAAGATGATTTAATTAATATTTCCCCCTTTATCTCTGAAGTAATTTCACATTCAGATTTAGACTTTTATAAATTTCCTCATTCTGACAAATGAAATATTAAGTTATAATTCAGCCTTAGCCTTTTTCAAGATTTGGCTTTCATTATGTTTTGAGAAATTTATTGCTCCAGCTCCTCGTGTTCAAACATCTGAATTCCATTGCACTGCTTCTGCCGCTTGGTTGGGTAAAGTGGCGTTTACACAAAGGGAGCCAACCCTCCTTAAGTGAATAATGAATCCTACTATCTACATGGGAACTGTTCATATCCACATGAAAGATTACAGTTGCATTAACAAAATACTGCATGAACGTTCATGATGAAGCAAGCAAAAAAATAATAAGAAGATAGACAAGATGAGAAGCAAAAAATGATTTCTAAAAGAAACCCACAAAACAACACTTGCAAACAGGTTTTCAATTTTTAGTGTCAATGCAGAATTCTGAATGCCTCATTAAAAAAAGGGTTAAAGTGTATAGAAAGGTAAGGTGATAAGCAAACATTTATTTTCTGTGTATTCTTGTCACTTACGTTAGAATATACTATAAGTAAATAAGTATGAATAAATAAATAAAAGTTCTACAAACATTGTGTACAATCCAATGAATGTGAAACCCTCTCTGTATTTGAAATTATTTTCCCATCTCATCTGTTTAAAAAAAAAATCAACATTACATTTTATAGTAGAGGATAACAGAAGCATTATCAGTTCTGCTGCTAGTACATTAGCATTTATGTATTTTTTAAAATGTTAGCTAAAAATAACAAAATAATCAATAATTCAATTACAGCTGCAGCTTTGGATAATTCATTCCAGTATTTTTGTTTTGTTGACTTAAATGCTTATCCTTTTTTCTCCAGTGAAGAAGAAAATTCAGCTGAAATGTTTTCTCTCTGTATAATCCTTATTCTTGTCCTGCCGTGGTTAGCTCTCTTCTTGTTATTAATAGCACCCAAGTAAAAAGATGGGACTTCTGTGGCTTGCCTGTTTAATAATGAATAAAGGTGATGCATTGTATGAAACTGCCTCAATAATTTAAAAGGTAATATCAAGCAAAGACTAACTGTAGTGGTCTGCAGAAAATATATTGCATTGAAAAATGAATTATAAGTTGCATAGACGTTAAAATGCTAAACTTAAGTATCAGGTTTCTAGGCTATTAGAAATGTTAAAGTTTTAACACCAAGCATGGCTATTTTCCTACTTGAAACAAGTTGTAAACTATTTTCTATTCCTGTCCTTTTTTATATATATTTAGAGGTAGAGTCATTTAGAGACAGAAACATTCTTCTGACAGGATGCCCGTTGACATTCAATTCTACTTAGAGAAAGACAAAAGAAAGGGAGAGAAGGGCTCACTATAATCACTGATTCTGGATTTAAATGTAAAGACTAATGCTATATGTCCCAGGAGCAAAGAGCCATCGTGCCATCTGTCCCCCTGCTTACTTCTGGAAAGCACAAAACTATGGCCACTGAAGTACTTCCAAGAGATTTTTCTTTCCAGTTCATCACCACAATGGAAGGCAACTTGTTTTCATCTGAACTAAAAGCCAACTTCCAGCAAGGGCTGGTCTTAAATGTTTTGCTGCCTCTGCAGTTATTGCTCCCCATGTGGCACGAAGAAAATGATGTTGCCCATACTCATGGTGAGGAATTGTTCTTGGGATAACACAGGAATAGCACCAATTGCTATAGGAATGGTCACATAAAAGAAATTTTCTATTTTCTAAATACCACATGTGGGTTAGAGAATTAGGCACTTTTGAATGGTTTCTATTCAGAGTGTGACCCTCACAATTATTTCTAGTGCTTTTAGTCAACCAAACCCAGATTTTACAGGCTTGCAATTTAGAATTCTCCTTTTCTTGGGATAACATCAGACTGAAAATTGGCTGCCTGATATCCATAAGATGGACAAGCAATCCATGACAAAGTGACTTCTCTGATACTCAAAGTCCAAGTTATACAACAGATCAATTTTGATTATTTAGCATATAAGTATAAGCTTATGCGCAGGTTGAATTATGAAATTAAATAACACATGCACACTAATATGAGATGTCTCATTCCTATTGTGTTTCTTAAAAGCTTCTCCAAAACCAGTAATGAATAACACTTCCAATGCTCTCCCATGCCATGAGACTTGAATTCCAGCCAGCTAAAGAGAGTAAACAAAAAACCAGTACAAAACTGAACACGATTCTGGCAGAGGCAATAGTAATGTGCATAGCATAACTCTGTCATCCACTCAGAGAAAATCAACAGATTTAGACCAATCACACAGTTCAAGTTCAGACTAGAGAAATAATACTCTAAAGAAACAGTTTCAAAGTCGTTCATGGGCACAGACTTATTCAAACTTAGCCCTTTTGATGAAGAGTGAGCAAAAAATCAGCACTGCAGTATAAGCACAAGCCAAAAAAAACCCCCCAAAAAAGCTGAATACATTACTGGTTGTATTACATTTGACCAGATATACTAAAAGTGTTTTTATTTTGTGGAATCTCCCACATTTTAACAGCCAACTGAAAAAGGATCTAAATGCATTAATGTTTGGCAAAAACATTTAAATCTGTGTTTTATTATTCATCCTGTCCCTGCAGAAACAGACAATGCCCATAGGGGGACAAAAGTACCTCATTCCCTTGCACACAGTACTCGTCTCAAAAGAGTAAAGCTCAAGGAAAGACATTTTTAACAGGGACACAGCCACATACAGAACAGGTAAAAGATAGCTCAGATGAGCAGTGCCAGCAGCTCAGCTTTTACACCAGAAGTATCCCATTTCCCAGGATGTGAGATGGGATATTTGAGACTGACACGGTTGGTATATTTACAGTCTGGCACTAGTGGGAAACTTGTGATGGGCAGTAATTGCCAGGTTGTTCTGGAGAACAGTAAAGTTGTAAGCTGTGCTTTATGTGCGTTTGCATTGATCATCAAAGTTCTAATACAGGCCACAATAAATAAATAGTGGTACATAGATATCATTCAAAATTTTGTATTAATATAAATTTAGATGACAGAGTCTAGAAGTAAAACCACTCAGTTCTGAACCTTGGAGAGTCTAAGATGCAATATGCACACAGATGTAGACTGCAACTTATTGTACAAAGTCATCAATGCTGACTTTTTAGAATGATGCCAGTTTTTCAAAACTCAATGGACTGGCAAGAAAACTTTGTGCCACTTTGTCCTGGTACTGATGACATATAATTTTATGACTTTGAAAAGAGCAACAATGGCAAAATTTTAGTGTTATACTGCAATTATTTTCAGTTAAAATAAACCAAACTAAACCAAACCGACAAAAACAAACAAAAGCAGTAATAACAGCAACACATAATATTTAAATCTCTCAAGAAAATACTGCCACACTATGCTGTAAACAGTAATTTACATTACGTATTCAATAGTTAGATATGAGTCTACCCTGTATTTTGTAGCTAATTTTATCAAATGAATGGTTTTGAATATGCCAGCTTAACATATTTGTCCCGAAAGCTTTCTCTTTCTTTACTTGGAGATAATAGTCTTTGCATGGAGTCCATATATAGGAATTTCAATGTAAGTTCAGAATAGCCATGTTATTGCAACAGTGGTCACCATAAAAATGTCATCATTTACATAAGAAACAGAATGATAGCACCATCCTTCTAACTAACTGATACCCCAAAGCATCAAAAACCATATAAAGCTTAAAATAGTTCAGAAATAAAATAAAATTGGATTTACTTGACTCTTTAGATGGAAGGAATAATTTGATAAAGTTTTTTATTTTTGAGCTCTAATACCGAATTTAATCCTCCATTCCACACTTGGAAAGTTTAGAGTTTAACCATAAAGTACATTTAAAAATGTTAAATCTGCTCCACTTTCCCCTTTGTTCGCCAAAACGATAATTGCAACGTTTGATGCCAGGTTTGTTTCATTAGCTCATTTAGATAAGGGAACTTTTGGTCAGCGACTCAGAAGAATATTATCTTAAAACTTTGTGAAAAATTGTGCCACTTGAAAAGTGCAGTTAAATACAAAGATGCTATTGAACCTTTTATCCTCACTGTCGTCCTGTACAAATCAATTCACACAGTTCCCCAGCCCTGCCAGCTGTAACTAAACTGATTTTTTTTTAATGCGAAGGTGTCAGAGTTCAATACTTTCTGACCAGAATATTTTGGCTATTCCATGCGTGGAGGGGTTTACATCTCATATAAAATTTACTTATTTAAAGATAACATGTATTACAAAGGATTTCTGATTTAGCAGGTCACTAAATACACTATAGTGTATATCGCCACTTAGCAAAAAATTTGGTATAAATAGCTCAGTCCCAATCCCAGTGTGATTTCCAGTGGCAGCCCCTGGAGTACGCTGTCACTGCGCTGGGAAGGAGCAGGGAGGTTGCAGCCAGCTCCAGCCCTCGCTCTGTTTGAAAAGCTTTCGGCAGCTGTTTAGGGTTTATCCCCTTGCTGGGCAGAGCCGCCTGCTCAGTGCTGCCCTGCTGGCCCGGCCGCCCCAGGGACACATCCGCTCCTTTGCCGAGCTCCAGGAGGAGCATTCACAGCAGCGACTGCTGCCGCTGGTGCCCCATTTCCCCAAACAAAGGCAGCCCCGCCCCGCGGGTCACACCCGCGCTTGGGCACGCCTGCAGTGGTCCCTGAGCATCGGGGACACATCCCCCTCCCCGTCTGCTCTGAGCCTTCCGGTTTTTTAGGGGTTTATTGCTCAGACCCAGAAGATCAAGTTCGTGAAATACATTGTTACAAACCCCCCTCTTTTAAGACACGCAATCACAAAGCAGAAAAACTGCCATACTGATATCGCTCCTTCCCTTGAACTGCTATAGAAACCCCAAAGATACTCAAGTAGCTACTCATTCTTTTACTGTGATGTATTTGTAATTTTTCAGGTACCAAAACTGAACATGGTGTTAAATGTCATAGATCCATTTAGGCTGCGGAAGCTAGACATGAAAAACTGCAAATGAAGCAGCTTCATGAAAAACGCTTATACAGATAAGATACTGCAACTTCATGAAGGAAACAGGGCAGTCCAGGCCCACTGTTCAGTCAGTTTTGGGCTGTCAGCAGCCTTTTAAGTGATTTCTTTGCACACATATAAAAGGCAATCCCCCTGCAATTCGGAGTATCAATTACTCTTTGTTAGCCGCATCCTTCTTTGGGATTTTTCTCCAGCTGTAAAGCCATTCTGCAGTACTTCAGAGTCATTAACATTGGAAAAGCCATCTAAGATCGTCCAGCTGTTGCACACTACCGTGGACTAAACCACATCCCCAAGTGCCACATTCACACAACTTTGAGCACTTCCAGGGATGGTGATTTCACCATTTCCCCTGAGTAGCCAGTTCCAACACCTGATCCCACTTTCACTGAAAAAAGTTTTCCTAATGTCTAATCTAAACATCCCCTGGTGCTACTTCACTGGAAATGAAACAAATTATTCAGTATAAAGATTTGCATAAACAGAGGCCAGAATGTGCAGGTTTTAGTCTCAGGAAATGGTTTTTCAGTGGGGATAAACTGCAGTATGGGTACCCTACAATGTTCACAGTTAGCTATTTTGTTCTGCTCTTTGCACGACCTTGTTTTAAACTCAAGAGCCACTAGTGCAGGTCCATGCCAGCCACAGTAACTCACAATTACTAAAGACAAGTTATATTATCAACCCCTGGCAGCATTTCATGTTTGGATCCTTCTTTCAGATGCTTTCAAATAGAGTTTACAGTAATTACTATTAGAAAAAGTCAATGTTTGTCAGAAGACCTCATTGCCAATTCCCACTAATACTGCTGCTTTCCAAAGTAAACATGGATGCATGATTTCCAGATATTTTATGGGTCAGATCATCTCTGATGTGAAATCTGTCTTCATCAGATACGATTGAATCATACTGCTCAGGATTCAGCTCCTTGTTTTCCTTTTTTCTGTTAATTTTTCTGAACCAGATACTATCACACCACAAATTTAACAGCAGAACTGTAACAACAGTAATCACACAGTTCTAGAGGACAGGGATTTTGTTTTCCTGGCACATAATATAAAGTTTCTTAGAAGAGGAACCTTTTCAGGTGAGTATTTGACATCCAATTATTTAAATAGATTTATTGTTATTAAATGATGCTTCTGTAATTTTCTAAGGCAAAATAATAGGGGAGAGAGAGAGAAAGAGATCCAGAGAGACAGAGTGAGGAACCAGGTTTTTTTTACAGGTTCCTTCCATATTTCAGGTACTTTATTTTCATTGTTTATCCTTGTTTAACTCAAGAAAAAGGTGAGCAATCCAGACTGATAGGTCCTAGCTTTAGGATATTCCTTTCAGAGCACGAGTTGCAGGCTCTCCACATTGTGAATGAAATCTGAAATGAGTTAATGTGGCAGAAATGCATCCTTGAGGCTACAGTTGTCACAATATATATACAGATATGCTAATATCATTCCATTAGATCTCCTTTCCCCGAGATGTTGTTATACAACCAAACTCAAATTTAGCCAGCTCTTATACCATTATACTGTTACATGGTTACAGGGACAGTAAAGGATAATTTCTTGACAATTCCTCTCCAGATCAACAAGTTCATAAAATTTTAAATGTATTATAAAAATTTATTTATATAAAATCTGTCTTTTTGACTCTGGGAAATAAACTGTCTTCCTAAGCACTTATAAAACCTTGCATCTTTAGGCAGCAACACAGTCTGCAATAATTTCTCAATGTTTTGTTAATTTTAACTTCTATTAATGAAGACTTTTAACTGATATATAAGCATCAGCTCATAGAAGTATTGTTTAGCTGATAAAGATGTTAACTCATATTTGAAACTCTACTAAGATTATTGCCCGTGTGCTTGAAAATCTCAGCAGAGTTATTAGCTGATAACATAATTGTTCTCTCTCTGTGAAAATTGGATTGTATGTTTGAAGAAAAACAGATGAAGAAAGAAATGCAGAGCCAGGAAATAAAACTTTATCTTTTTATGTATGTACCTAATTATTAAAGCTTTAATAATAATTACATATTTTTAAGCAATTTTTCTCACTAGTACTTTTTAAAAGTTTCTGATGGCTTCTTCAGTTCTTTTTGGCATTGATATAGAAACTATGAGGAGAAATAGAATTCAGAGATGATAGGAAATAACTAGGATATTCCTGATGTTTAGGACTCTGTTTAGGCAGCAGCTGAACCAGCCCTGGGACAGACAACCCCTTATAGTTCCACAGATTTTTGAAGACATATGGTAAGCATCACTGTTTTCCCAGACTGTCTCAGGACTAGGCAGGATGCTCAGCAATGAGCATTGTTTGAAGTTCACAGCACTTTTCCAACACACAATTCAAATATTTTATGTTTCTCAAATTTTAGAGGTCAGCATTACTGAGAGAAGCTTCAGAGCTCCTTCGAGCTGCCTTTGGATGCCTCAGCTGGGATGACCGTGTTGGCCAAGATCAACAGCCCCATTTAGAACTGCAGATTTGGCATCTTTTCCACATTCACCCCTGAAATGTCCGAAAGAGACTCAGCATTGCTGGATTCAAGTAACGCAGAGGTCCTAATGTAGATTCATCAGCTTTTCACAAAACTAAGGGAACACACCTGCTACAGGGAATAATTACAGCTCTCACTTACTCAAACTACTGCTTCCCTCCTCACTATTTTATAAACTGTCATTATGCCGTGGATCTTAAAAAGTTTTCTGTTTGTGCAATGAAAAATGTGCATCATTAATCCATTGACTATTAAGAAATGTTATCATCCAAGGTACGTTTGACTCCTTGTATGTCCTGAACTCATAAATTTGTTAATAAAACCGATATTTTTCTTAGTCTTTGATAGCTGCTTTCAGTGAAGAGAAGAAAATACAAGTTATGTAACTTGGTATATTTTTTGAAATTAATTTTTATTATTAATAATGTGTTTATGTATTAAAAGACGAGAAGTAGTTTGCCATAAAATGGGTGAGGTAGCATAAGCCTCTAGCAAACATGACACAGTTTAGGCAAGTTTTATTGGGCATAAAATTAAATAAAAATAATTTTACATTCATTAGACAAGTACCATGCTTAGGATTGCACTGAGTTGTGAAAAAATAATCTGTTACACTGTGCGTTCATCAGCCACAAAACACTGCCACTCTCTTTCAAACCTTATTACCATACTTCTAAGCACCCTCATTTATCTGCTAAAGAATAGTCCCTCACAGCTTAGTTTGTTCCATTTTCTTGCTAATAGTCTACCTTTAATCTTCATGCCTTTGGAAATACAAGGCTTCTGCCTTCTGCACACATCTCTATCAGCATCTGCCTCCTATGTACATGCACATTAAGAGTTGTCACATGGGTCTTGGGTGCCTCTAATCTGCAAGTGCTAAATTGCTGACAGACTTCTGTAAGATGATAACAATGTAGTCTTTTCTTTAAAATTAATCTCCAGCTCAAAAAGGTCACTTTACCTTATTTATGACTCTTCTTCTCCTTCAACAGACTAACTTTTTCTCTCTCATCAGACAACTTTCTAACTTTTCCAACATTAGTGGTCTATTAATAGTAATATAACCAGCATATCATTTTTAATATAAATAAAGATTCTCAGTTATGATTTTCTGAATTAATTTTCTTTCTGGCAATTTCCTTGTTAAATAAGAAATGTTATATATGGCATAGACTGCTGTGTATACTTACCATGGAAATTTGAAGGGTCTCTCATGTCCATCAATAGGAAGCAGAATTGTATTCAAGCTCTTACAAGGTGAAGAGACCCTATGAATACAGACTGACCCGTCCCTGCCCTTGTTCTCCTTTCCAAGGAGATTAATTACCAGTATATCTTACTTTCTGGTTAAATGTTATTATTGGCACTCTGGCTGGCTCGGTATTACACCCCATATGCTTTGTGTCCTCAGGGATGAATGTCCACAAAGAACTGTCCCTCTCCTTTCCCCTCCACTTCCTTCCAGCTAGATATTCCTCTAAATCTTGTGGGAGGTAAATTTATCTCAGACTTGTATCTTTCTATCCAATTGAGCTAAAATGGGATAGCAGCTTTAAAAATGATTGGAAAAAAGAATGACGGGCAGATATACACACACACAGAGTACAAGCAATTATGGAAGAAGTCAGGTTAAAAGTTAAATTACATCAGCACAAACATGCAGAGCGAAATTAAATGCCAAAATGTAGAAAAACACTTGAATTTTTACTGATGTTACATGCAGTGTTGATATTTAAAAATCTGATTCCTAACAGAAGTCAGTGATTCATCTTTATTTCTTGTGAGAAAATGAGAGGTTTGCATCATGTGACATTTCTGAACTGGCAGACCAACTTGTACTGAAGCTCCATTTGGTGCCATTAAGGAATCAACTGTCTTGAAGTTGGCAGCTTCTGAAATTCCCTTCTGTCAGTGAATACTTACTATTTATACTGTTTGGAAAGGAAGATAAATTTTGTTGCAACAGAAGAAATGCTGAGCTGCAGCTTGTTCATTTTTTTTCTTTCGATTGGCATGTACTTTTCTTCAGAACTCCCAAACAGACAGCTTTGACCATGCCTTTCATCATGTTTTTCACTTTGCATTTATTGCTACTCTTAGCAGGAGGGGTGACAAAGGCTGTGGCTCTTCCTTTAGGTCCCTTCTCCCAGTAGATTTCTAACATGCAACAAGACAATAAGCAAGAAGCAAAAATGTTTTTTAATTTCTGTAAGCAGTTATAAAATTGTTTTCTGCTTCCAGAGGGAAGAATTTAGTAATGAAAGTATGCTGCATGCTATTTCTCTAAAAATTAGCTCAACAAAACTTCTACAAGAAAAGTGCCTTCCCTTTAAAATGTCTACTGTTTAAAATACAAGTTGGGCCATATTTTACAGAGAGTGGTTGACATCTTCCTCTTTCCAATCCTAAGTGAAGTCCATGGCACTCTATGGTCAGGCCCTCCAGGTGTAGCCATCAGCATTTCAAGTGCCTCATCTGAGAGCTGGAGTTCCACTTCAACTAAAGGGAAAAGAGTGCCTAGACAGGTAATGCAGCCAAAAAATCTTGAGCACCAAGATGTAATAGGATGAGTTCTCTCTCTTTCCCCATCTCCATGGCTATAGACAAAACATAAATGTCTGATGCAGACTGGTTTCACAGTCTTCTTGCACTTAGCCGGCATTAAGTGAGTTTAATCCAGGTCTATGGCATTTTTCCGCACTGAGGTGGTAGAAGTGCTGGTATTTTCTGGGAATTGCAAGGCTACATTTTACATTCCAGATTCATGTAGCAGATGTGCTGAGCTTCTACAGATATAGCAACTGCAGCATCAGAGCTACATCCAGAAATTATGAGTGTAGACTATATCTAAATACAAAGGGTTTGTCTGTGATAGAATTAAGCTAAATAACTCATATAGATTATTTCATATATTTCTTTTTTTTCTTTTTTTTTTTTTTAATGTTTAAGTTATAGAAAAATTTCTGTCTTTTTTTAGACAGAATGAAAATTTTCCAGAACAATAGATGGGGTTGGATCCCAATCTCCTGTGCTTGATGGCATGCTTTCCCCAATTAATTGCACTTTTTCAAACATGTAACCATAGTTCCATTGCAAAGTTCTTGGTTTTGGTGATGCAGTTTCAAAAGTGGACATGGTGAACTCAAAAGCAGCTGGAGATGTGTGAGGCAGAACAGCAGTGATTCAAGAGCTACATTGGTACCAGTGGGATCAGTACCAGCCCAGCCATCTGGAAATACGATCTCTTGTTTCATAAATATGTCTCAAAAGCAGTCTTGCTGTTGACACTTCATCTGACTGAGATAATTCAGGCAGTTCATTACTGGGAATATTTACCTGCAGCTGTTTGGAGGGTTCATGTGGTAAAATCTGCTCTTTAATTACTTTGCCACAAATACTTGTTCCAATGAAATGCCCACTGGTAGTTAATAAAAATACGTCATTACTGTTCAATCTTGCATGCATTCAGATGAAAACTGTGCAAACACCAGCAAGAGAGTCAAGTAAATTGAATCCAAACTCCATATCGAATGAATTCAGCTCTTGATTGCTTTTGAAGAAAAGATTAAATGGTAAACTTCAAGACCTCACTAGAGAAACCTCTAATAGACTCACGTATAAGGAAGTAAGAATAAAAATAATCACATATTTTAAAGTCTTAAATATTAATTTTCTGAGTAAACAGTGTTTGCTACTAGAACATCTCTTAATTTTTTTCCCATTTTTCATATGAAACAATAGTTGGAGCAATGGTGCAAATTTTTCACCCCAACACAGTCAAATTCTTATGGGATTTCTGTTCTCACAACTACAGACCCCACAACTAGTGGCACAGGGGTGCCACAGTAGCTCAGTTCCAGTGACTGATAGAGGAAGTTTCACTGTGCAGCAATTGCTCCAGGTATCTGCTGTGGACCTGGACATAATATCAGTCTTTTTCTGGGTGGAAACAGGAACACTCTGATTTCAGCTACAGCGAGGCACAGTTTGCTTGGTCTACTTATTTTGCGTATGTCTGATGTTTTTGAACTTTACTTCGGAAGTTTATTCTCTACTTATCTTTCCCCATCTATAATTGCCTCTTAAATGAAGCTTTTTCCATTATCAGATCCAGACGACTTTGTTTCCCTTGCTGAGGAAGCAAAGCTTCCGTTACCTGTCCAAATAATTAACTCTGGGTAATCATTTGTGTTGCCTCTGCTGGGCAGCACCCTGGCTATTATTGCAAAATGAGAAGGCTCAACACCACATTAGGCTAAAAATGATTTATGGGCAGATGCAAAATCTACTGACGCTGCCAAGGAAAAAAGTAACAACTGTGAACTGAGCTTTGAAATGTTCCATGCTCTTTCAGCTGAGGTTCTGGTAGAGTAGCTAAATATACTACACTATGTATTGTATCCATGTAACACTGATTGCTAATTCCAGAGGCTCAGGTTACCGAAGCTTAACCAAATGAACACTAAACATATTTATCAACACCACTGAATGCTGTTGTGTTACTGAATAAACACGATCAAGGGAAGGGTTGGAAGGGAGAAGAGAATTTGGCTGCTGGTGATAATTTCTGGTTGTGAAGCAATTATTTAGACTGCCGAATTTAGTCTGAGAATAAGGAGTTTAGTAAGTGCTGGATTTGCATAATTGTAATACATGTCACTTTAAATTTCCTCCTGGCGTTTTCATGCACTTTTAAAATGAATCCTAATTATAAATGTTATACAAGTCTCACATAATGTAAATTTACTTGTATGTACATTTGCATTATCCTCATTTTTAAGTGTGCTGATTAACATCAGCAGCCAAGTTATTACGTTAACTGCAGGAATACACTACATGCCACCTTTTAGAAATTAAATGTTATGCACATTAAATGTGCAGAGAACTCTAAAACTTTATCCCTAATCAACTGTACAAAAAGAAAAAAACAAACAAAAAACCTTAAGCAAGATCAGGATTAAAAACAAAATCAGGATTAAATACTGTACTTGACATACTTAATTTAAATATGGAAAAAAAAGCATTTGAAAAAAAAGCCAAAACCCATCAGATTGATTTTTGATACTGAAAATGGAAGGAAGGCTTTTCAAAGAAGCCACTCAAAGAAAATTTACAGAAACTCACTTTCTCATGTGAATTTTTAGGCTACAACATTCCATTTTCCAGGTATTGTGTGAAAAATATGAATGACATTAAATTTCTTTGAGCACTAGTATGGTTATTCTGAGCTAGACTATTCTCCGAAGTGAGTCACTGCTGCCATCTGGAAACCAATGAATTGAATTAAGATGTTTATTTCTTACATGAAGACTAAAAGGAGCGTGGAAAAAGTTGTAAATATAACCTGAGGTGAGAGAAGATGAAAACATGGATCCCATCCATGTGAAAACAGTGGATCCCACCTTGCAAAATTTACTGAATTGTTGTACAGAGTATACAATTCAGTATAATCAGGGTATGTATTTATTTAAAAATTGTGATCAATTTTTCTGGTTTTTTCCTTGATAGATCCAATGATAGAGTGTTTTAGTCAGAAAACAGCCTCAGAAAAAAATGCATTATTATATGGTTAGTATTGCACTCACATATCCAGCTGTCTGATCCAATTATCCTAATTTAAAAGAAGAATAATTTATGTTTTTTAGTGAATGCCATGTAGAAATTATGCCTGTATCATGTTGTCTAATAATTTACACAAAAGGTTTGGACAATCCAGTGGAATACATCCCACAGGACAAGAAATCTCACAGAGTTTTAAAGAACATTACCTTAAGAAATAGTGTCAGTTTAGAAACAGGTGACCTCGAGCTGAACCTTTGAGAATTCTTCCATCAAAGACAAACCTCGCAGCAGTGTCTGAGGCCCTGGTTTGATCCAACTTCTGAAGCTGTCCCTGGGTTTGCAGGGAGCCCCTGCAGAGCCCCCAGAGCCAGGCTGAGCCTCGGGCTCTGGCACCTGCACCCTGCCCCGTCCCTGGCTAGAGAGGGGCTCCAGCGCTGCCCTCACCCCCAGTGTCTGTGACCCCCTGCAGCTGAGCAGGTCCTGCCAACCTCTCTGACTGGGAGCTGCAGCAGCAGCACTATTCCAAGGCAGATGTCATTTTTCTTTCTGGTTTTTTTTCCTAATTAACATTTTTGCATGGCTAATTAAATTTATTAACAAAGCAATTTCATTGCTCAGTAAATAAGAGTTCATTAAAAACACATTATTGAATGCTTAACAACAACACAATAAAAAGTACAAAAAGGGTAAGTTAATGATCATATTTGTACTAATATCAAAGTATGAGAATGCTCATTAATATTATTTATTTTAGATTGCCTCAGTAAACATTATTATTTATAGCAATGCTACACATTGCTAACATGTTTTAATGATCTTTTATTTATTGAGTGAACAATGAAAACTGATGATGTGCAAGCATTTGTTCAAGATTTTACAGCTTGTTATAAGGTTGTATTTGCACACAAGGACAATTAACACAACCAGCACACAAGAGATTTTATTGACAGCACAAAGACAATCTTAAGAAATTACCCTTAGAAATTACCAGCTCTGGAGCAGATAAAAACACAAACTGAACTCTGCCAAAAGAGTACATGGGGCCTTGCTGACACTGAGGTTTGGGACTGAGCACTCAGGGAAAGTGTTTTCACAAACAGGTACAGGCCAAGTACTGGTGTGTGGAGATACACTGCATGGTTTCCCTAAGCAGAAGCAGTCTGATAAACTGATAAGGTGCTTACATGGACCGCTTTAAACAACTTTAAATATCTGATTTTGAATGTGAACCTGTTTCTCCTGGAGTTACAGGAAGCTTTTCTTTTCAGTTTTGGGAGAATCAGATTTTCCCCTCAAGTTGGTATGCAATTTAACATTTCTCCACACACACAACACCCAGGCAGTTCCAACTCAGTTCTCCAGCCTCGTTGTACCACTACCTTAACTAACTTCATCAGCATTATTTATTCATTATGGGTTGTATGGAGATGAAAGCCTAACAATTCATTAGTCTCACAAGAAGATTCATGTGAGTGGTTTAGTCATCCAAAATCCAGTTGCTGCCTTGTTTGGTTCAGTCTCTCAGGGTTAGTTAAACAGTAGAAAAGTCGGTGTATTTTGCCTGTTGCTGACTGTTTCTTACAAAGGTATTCATTTGTGTGCTGAAGAGAGACACGGGAACGAGTGCACTGGTGCATATGAATTATATTTACTGAGGAGACTGTTTGTCATGTGATTTGCTACCAAAGTAACTACAGACTTCCTTACTGCACACAGAGAGATGACAGAGCACAGTGTGTTCCATAAGTCATTTCTAATTCCCATCAACTCCAGAACTACTTCATAAATTTTGGGGTGAGTTAGGTTTCCAGCTATCAGAGTCTTATGTAATTTCCTGAGACACCTGCATAGTTGCTCATGAGAAATCTGTTGTAACAAGCAATAACCTGAGTAAAAATAATATATAGATTGTAAAAACAGGCAAAAATACAATGTAAATTAAAACAGTATGGGAAGTCTCTCAATAGGAGGAGTGAGCAGGATTCAGTACCACTGAGCTCTGAAAGCTGCTACCTTAACAACAGTTTGGGATTAAACACAAGAGCACAAAATTCAGAAATATGACTTCAAACTCTAACAGACTTGTATTTTCATACAGCAAAGAGAGGCTTGCTGTTTTTAATAAGAAGTAAGACCTTTTTGTCCACAATTATCCGTATTTTCAGGTGTCTCTACTTCGCTGCCTGATAGAACACTTCTGATGTAGCACAAGTTCTGCCTCTTAGGGCTTGCTCTACAGGTTTTAGTTTATTCATAGGGAGCGAAACAATCTTTGGAGTGTTTGACTTCTGCATTGACAGAATGCTTAAGGGTTTTGTTTGTTTGTAAATAAGCTCAAAATGGTTTCAAAATGAATGTGAATGTGATACTTGTGTTTCTCAAACATGCAGGAAAAAAGTTGTGTCACCAAGTCTCAGAAGCCTGAACTAGCGGATACGAGACACAGGAACACTGTGTGGCTCTCATTAAGCAGCCATTTGCATAAGAAAGCACACATTTGACAATACCCACTAAGAGGCAAAGTTATGAACATCGATTATTTCCCTTCTTATGTCAGTGCAAAGCATCTCATTCATCCTGCATGAGGGTTCTGTGGAACTCCATGTGCTTTGGCCTGCCTGTGTTGTAGCTGTGCCTTTGTCTCCCCCCACTCAGTGTGCTCATGGGAAAAGCATTTCCTCCTGGAATTCTGAATTCCTTCTGTACTTACCACCATCTTTTCTCCAGGGAAAATATACTGATGACACTATTGCTCCTGCACAGCAGTGGTACTTTGAAGACTTGCACAAATGTCCCCATTAAAAAAAAGGCATGAACAAGAGGGACGATGTTATTCAGGGAGAGCGAAACTTAAATGGGAACTTCAGGATGCCATTTGCACATCCAACTTCAAAGTGACTTATACGAAATCTTACATTACCAAAATGAGCGAAAGATACATAAGTAAGGAATTCTTACAGGACGTAACAGCCAGAGCAAAAAGTTGAAAACAAACCCTAGATTAAACAAATTCTCACACAACTTGAAAGTATAATAAAGAATGATTTCACTGAAATGAAAATATATTTGAAGACTACTCAGTTACAGGAAGCAAGTTTACATCATGGATAGTTATTGACTGTAAGGACTCAGCTCCTAACAGAAATAAAGGCATTTAATAATGTCCTTAGAGGAGTTTATTTCTTCCTGAGATTATCATGACACCAGAGTCAGGCATTTGGATTCTAGAAATTTCATAAGTACTGTATTATGCTAAATTTTGGTGTTCTGGGACATATACATGACACCAGAAGAACTGGCTTCCTAAAGAATGCCATATAACTATGTTTGGGTGTGACAGAGGCAAGGCTGCAGCCAGGCTTCCTCACTATTGTGACATGAGGCAGAGACAATGGACTGTAATTCATTTATTTTGTCAGGCCTCTTCAGAGAGCACTTGTCATCAAACCTCCAGAGAAACCAGGGCTGCCCTTGCCCAAATCCATAAAGAATAATTGGACTTTTAACTGTAAGGAAATTTAATTATTCTTTTAAAACTCCTTACAAAAAAGTGGTGGCCAGCAGGAAGAAATTAGAGTATGTCACTATAGCTCCATGAAATGTGGATTTATAAATAGGGACTGTGGAAGAATCAGACATGTAAATCTCCAGAGTGTGGAAGTGTAGGAGGGATAGAGCAGAGAGGGGTTTGCAGAGTGTTTCTTTTTAATTAGTAAGCAAACTGAGTGGTAAATCCACTTTAAAAGAAGCTGTCTCTCGGACAAAACAGAAGATGGGCATCATCATTTCCCAGAAGTTTTTGACATCTCTAATTTCTTTATTCCTAACGCTTTCTAGAGAGATGTGAAGTCTGGATTGCTGCAGGAATTTACAGCCATCTAGGCCAGTCCTTTGGCAAGGACTCTTGTATTAAACCAGCATCTGACAAAAGTTTTCCCAGCACACAAGCAGTGGATTCCCTTCATTTTCTGAGCCCAGTAACAGCTTCTGTGCACTATGCTGCTCTTGCCTGCTGATGCTACAGCAAGACTATGCCCTTGACAGCTTTTACTTTAAACTTTATTTGGCTTGCATGCCCACATAAAGACAGGTTATATTTACCTCTCTAACTGAAACTGGCAGCTCTTGTTTGTATAAAACAGAGACAGAACCACTCTGGGTCAACTCAGTTCGTTCACTGTTTGAAAAAGACTGCTGGACTTCATTTCACTGTAGGTAGCACTTTTTTTTAACCCTCCAAATTGTCTTCACTTTTCTACCTCACATTCTTTTATCCAGAAAACAACTTAATTCCGATTCCCACATCACTGTTAATTAACATTGATTTAATTATCAATTAAGTATATATTTAAAGTTAAGCAGTAGATACATAAATCCCAGAACCAGGGCCAACATTTGTGCCAGAAAAATCATATAAACTATAGAAACCAATAAGTATTCAACAAAGAAGGTAATTTTAATGATTTAAATAAAAAAGTTGTTTTAAAAGTACCGTTATCAAAATAATATTTTGCAGGTTAACTTTACTGGTGCCTTTGTTTAGGAAACTCCTACCAACTAAAAAGAACGGTAATTTCAACACAGGCAAAGGAGAACAGTCGTTAAGTGAGTGCTAATGAATTTCTCCGTTATTAAAATATTTTCAAACTGGAAACTGTGATCTCAGCTCATTATAGCAGTAATTGTGTTTACTCACTTATTTACTCAGCAATAGCTAAGGTACTTACTGGAATTACTTCAATACACAGCAGAATGGAGTTGAATGGCAGCAGAGAGGACAGTGGAGAGCGTGCAAATTTAATTTGCTAACTAAATCCAAACTATTACAGATAAACAGCTGGTTTCTTCAATTTATTTTGATTTACAGATGCAAATATAGCATGGCTCAGACCTCTGCCCTCATTTATTCTATGTTCTATGACAGTGAGCGCTTCTCAACCTGGCCCTTTCTCTACTGCCCAGGCAGAGTGGCAATACTCAAATATCCACACAGTTTAAGTACTAATCCCTCCATCCTCTACTGTCATTCTTGAAGTCAGATATTAACCAATAAGGTCATCATTCAACAGGAGGAAAAGACTGCTTAATCAATAGTGAAAGTTTTGGGAGATTTTTCAGACTGTAAAAAAAAAGAAAAGGTAACTCTCAGGACACTTTTTTAGGTACTGTGGATATTTCAGAGAATTACTGCTGATAGTGCATTGAGCATCAGCAGTGTTCTCTAGAAAACTGACTCTGAAACAAAGTGTAGAGCTGTGCAACGGAGCGTAAATAGATGTGCCTCTGCGTGTGTGCCTGCAGAGTCACCTGTACAGAACACACAGTACCTGTTAGAGAGTTTTAATGCTGCATTAGCCCTGAGATCCGTCAGCTAAGCAACAGGGTGAATAAAAACCATAGCACTTGTCCTGCGAGTCCTCTCCTAAAAATGAACAGCAAAATTCATGTCCATGAGACTCAAGTGGGACAACATAATGTGACTAAGCTCAATTTTCACACCATTTTATTCTGAAGAATTCTATTTTCAAATAAAGCAAAAACTGGCTAATTCAGCATCCAAAAGTGCACTGTAACTGAAATCCTACAGTCATCTACACGTCCTTAAAATAATATTGTATATGCAAGGTAATTTTTGCGTTAAAGAGCGTTTTATAAGCTATTTGTACAAAGTTATCATAAAACAGACGCAATACAGATAATTCTATGGTCAACTGCTTCTTGAGATCACTTCTGGGTGAAAATGTCACCATATTTCATCAATATACAATTACAATTCACCATATGTCTCAAGATAAAATTCCTCATGGAGTTAAGGCCAATATTTTCCAAATAGAAAATTTAACAAAGGTCGTGACCTAATTTAGGAAGGACCTTTAGTACCCACTAGAGCCTCAGGAACAGAAAGCAACAGTATCTTCGAAAGGCTGCTCCGTGCTTCCAATTATTGTTTTATATTTGTGGCATTTGTAGATGATGAAGACATGTATTGTTGATGAAGTGTGGGCAATTTTTTCTGAGCTCAGTTTTTCAGCTATCTTTGAATTCCAGCCTCCTTAAGAGTGCCAGCATGGAATCCACTGTGCGATGGGAATGAAGGCTTGAACAATACCTCCAAAACAACTACACACTTGAGGGTGCTTCCTGTACTGTGTATTAGTTGGAAATTCTTAAATAAAATTCCTTTCTGCAGGCAGATTGTCAAAAATGCAAAATGTAAGTTCTTCACGCTAACCTTTTATGGAGTCTTTCTAAAAATATAATTAGCTAAAAGGACAAGTTAGAAATCGTGTTAATATTAATTGTAGCAGATGGAATTTTGAGGGGAAGCAGAAAGGCTAATTTTAATTTCTCATTTAAAAATAGAGCTATACCAGCTGCAAGTTATTCCCAGCCAACTTGTGTTCACTGAAACTGAAAAAAAGACTGTCAAGCTCATGGGTAGCCAACATCCTCGCTCACAAATCTAGAGGCAGCACTACAGGCCTTCTGAACTTGCGATGCACTGCACACAAACCCTTCTCCCAGAACATGATGGCTGTGTTAAACTGTGTCAAATCTTAAAGAGATTTATTCTGAGGATAAGAATTTATAGCACTTGTCACCACAGGTGATGTTGCCAAAGCTGTGCAGAATATCGGCAATTAGCCTACTCTGTAGTCATATCTGTGAGCAGAAAATGCGCTTCTTACCCAATACAGGTCTGCTTGGTATAAATAATTCTAGCAGGTATAAGTGCTGGTTTACTTTAGAAACATGGAGCCTGATCTGGCTTCAAATTCTTCAGACTTCTGAAGGATGGCTTTTTTGTTCATCAGTTGGCTGCTTTTACTAGATTAATTGATGTATTATCATTTCTGGGGGAAAATCCTCTTTTGCCTTTTAAATTTCCAGATATACACATATCAGCAGTAGCTGCCCTATCAGAGACAAGCCTTTCCCCACTGAAGCACATTTCATTTCTAGGAGTGCTTTATGGTATCCATTCAAACTCAGTTGCTTCTTCTGAAGTTTGTCTAACTCTAAGCTATTCAGGAGTTAGTTTTGACATTTCTCCCACTAAATTATAGGGTGTCTCACCTCTCTGAAGACAGAAATGCCATTTCAGCAGATCAGGTGCCACCTCCAGTAGCTGACTAGCCCACTAACTTGACTCAATGTCGTTGAACTTCCCCCACATGATGACTCAGTTAATGCATTTCAGTGTAAAGCACCTCTAGTTAAAGAATGTCATACTGTACATCTGCTCATAAATTGATTAAAAATGCTTCAAAGAGACTCATCCAATGGATTAATGCATGCAGGTAATTTCTGACTGTTAACTGAGATCTGAACTGATGGAAATCAATTGCTCCAGGATTAAATTAGCTTGTGCTAAGGGATTCTCACAAGTTTTGAAGGAAAATGCAAGAGTACCACCATCTCCTCATCTCCAAAGTCTGCTTTGAACTTCTCTACTCTTTTTAGAAGAATTTGTACACAAACTATGTTTCTAGTCTAAATCTTGTTGCATAAACTCTGGTGTTGGGCATTTCCAGAGACTGCAACTTATCCTGTATCAGTTTCAGGCTTTATTTGTAGGTGAACCACATTCAATGTAACCTGGCTATGCTGCCAAGAGAGATGTCCTTTCTTCAGGAAGATGAGAGGTTAATGCCATTTTATCTTCATAACAAAATGTAAATTTCCCAGTTTATTTGGTTATATACATGATTCAACTAAGCAAGGAGTCTTTACAGCAGTACCAGAAATTCTGTCGTTACTAAGAGCTCTCATTTGAGTGTTGCTCGTGGTATTCCAAGGGTTAAAAGCTTTGTTCTCTGTGTACATGATAGAATTCCTTCGTATCTCATGTTGCAGCCTCAAAATCCAACTGTACTTTATTATCAACTATTTAACATTTCTTATCTAAGGTTATTTGAAGCCTACTTTCTAAATAAAAAGATGGTTAAAGAGGTAGGCAAGATCAAGACAGGTGTAATAGCACTATATTCTCATGTCTCAGCCCCAGCTGATATAATACATACCAGTCTTATATAATAGTGCCTTTTATCTATCCTTGCAGTTTAACACTGGTTGAAACAGAGCTAACTAGTTTAATAAGTATCTGATTATGTCCAAAACAACTGTTGGGAGGTGTGAGGGGAAAGAAAAAGATGAATAAATATATAAAAAATATCTATGTAAATGTGTACAAATACACATATTTGAAGTACTCTCTGCTGTGTTTTTCCTTTAAGAGTTTGTTTATTGATTTTAAATTCTTTATTAATTTAAGAAGAGATCAGAATAACTTAGGGCTCCTTAAATTTTGAAGTAAAAAAAAATCTGACTTCAAAATGGCACATGGCAAATTCACACTAACCACTATGGACAGGCAGCTTTCTTTTAGCTTCACAATCATATCCTTACTACAACATCAGAAGATGAGCTAAGAAAGCAGCCTATTCTTACTGCAAAACCCAGAAGAGCACAAATGTTCTGACAATAAAGCCCTTTTTAACACAGAAAATATAAACAGTGTTTCCCTAATCCTTGTCAAAGAAAAAATAATGGCAAGTGCTTAGAGCGAACCTAATATTTGCATAACTTCATTAAACTGGCAGATACTTCTTCTAAAATTCCATTTAGCCACCATTCATTGGAGGTGAAATACATTAAGCACTTGTGGGAAAGGGTTTAGCCACTCAATCTAAAAACTAGTTTAAAAATGCAGAGTACCCACTTCTTGTACCACATGCTAGGGGTATGCAGCAGCTTAAATGTGAGTCCCGAATCTTTGAATGACCACAAGGATGTAGTCTTGGACCCAGCAAGAATAAGAATCGTTCATTCATATTTTCTCTCCCTCTCCCCTGAGATATACATATAAATATATATCCATTTATCATATATGTGAAAAGCAAGAATTTACACCTTTTCTCATCAGATAGGGAAAAAAGTTGTAATCCTCAATCTCAATTTACTGTTTGCATCTTTACTGACAGCAACAACCTAATCCTTCCCAGTGTAGGGAGGTCAGCTTCACTGCCTGCACTGCCATAAGGCTATCAGCGAGAGTCATGGAAGTGTGGGACAGAGGACGGATTGAAGGTAAAAAGAGTTCTCCTAATGTGGTTTGGTTTTTTTCTCTGGTATCACCAAAAATTTGCAATAGCACCATCGCTTTACAGTCTGCTGGGTCTTCCCTTTAATGCTGCACAGCACAGGCATTCTTGCAGTCATAACATCTTCTATGATGTGTGACCTTTCATTAACTTCATTTAGAGATTTTTGTTCTTATTACCCTTAGACAACAGCTCTTCAATGGCCAGAATGTATTGGTTAGTAGAAATTTATTATCACAATGATGCTATGTTAGTGTAGCTTGAATGATTTTCCATTTCAATCTTTATTCCTGATGTGCTTATCTTGCTCCTAATCGGAGAAATTTAGCTGGCTATGGTTGTCTTTTGGACCATAAACTAATTTCTCACAAGACAAACAAATCACAACAGAATTAATTTAACATTTAATTAGAACTTTGGCTCTTTTTACCTATTAGAAAAGTCTATTTGGGTTATTTAAAAAGTGAAACAGAGATGTACAATCATGTCTGTGGCAAAACTCCTGTTATTGAAGAGTGCAATTCACCTCTCATCACTGGCTTCTAAAATTTCAGCATCTGGCAAAACTAATCAATGCTTTTTTTCTTCTGTAGAAAGAAATCAAGTACTCCCAGAGTGTGATTCCACACGTGTTA
Source organism: Edolisoma coerulescens (assembly GCA_013397115.1). NCBI lineage: Eukaryota > Metazoa > Chordata > Aves > Passeriformes > Campephagidae > Edolisoma > Edolisoma coerulescens. The sequence goes on along the minus strand of VWZW01002788.1, from coordinate 313,891 downwards.
TGGAAGACATTTAAAATAGCTGGGATTGATAGTCCACAATAAGCACCATCCCTCTCCACTGGCTAGGGAAAGTCCTGATTGCTGGACTAGCCATGTACTTCTAAAACATCAAAACAAACAATATGATCCTCATTTACTTTGTCAATATGGTTAAATTAACACCACAGCATAACCTTAAAACTAATGAGATAAAACTCTCATTAACATATGCAAAAATATATGCTAATAGTGCATGTGGACAATTTGACAATAAATGATTTGAAGACAATTTTTAATCCATTTTAGTTTGGCTATGAAAAGGGTGTGCTATAATTCCTTTTGGAATTGCCTAGTTTGGCAAATATTTAAATGATTTAATCTTTTCTCTGTGAAAATTTTATAGAAAATTTCAAAATCTCACATTTGACCTAGTGTCTACAAAATTGGGGAAGAAAACTTTTCATGGAATCCTGAAACTACTGTGATGGCTCTAATGCCTTTGCCCTAAACTTTAATCTGCAATGGACTGAGCCAATACACAGTATTATTTAAAAAGTAGTTTTCTGCACAGCTCAAGAAGAGACAACGTCATAAATAAAAAAACCTCAGTGGTGACTGCACTGAGCAGTATTGCCTAATTTGAGGAGAAGGCGTGCAAGGCAATATCTGATTATGACACAGTAAATGTAATTATAAAAATACTCCAAACAGGTGGGATACATTGTAGATATATCAGGAAACAAACTTAAGGTGGGCACAATAAAACAGTGCCGTGGAACTTTGCACGAAACTTGCTATCACAAGGTATCACTGATACAAGAGGTTTAGGAGAGGTCAAAGAAAAGATGAGACTCTTTGCAGCTGAGCATTTCCCAGAGAATACAGAACTATTAAACACTTTACTTTTGGGGTTAGGTCATAACATGACTTTTACCTCAGGTCAGGAAGCATTATTTGTCTCAAATAATAACCCTGTGCAGTTCAAGGCTTTATAAAGGCTTCACATTTTTTCCTGGGAGATGCATTTCCCACTGCCGGACGTCAGGATGCTTGACTCCATTGTCAATTTCTCTAATCTAATCCAATTGTGCCTATAGCATGATTAGCAATAAGATCTGTTATTGCATCATTTCCTCTGTTACAGGGAGATCATGCATTATGGCCATCCATTCATAGCTCCTGAATATGCTTGGCATCTTGCCGACTAATCTTATCAATATTTGCATCTTGCAGTATGTATATAATATTCTAATCAGCGGCACCTTGTGGGGTTGTTTTCTTTATTCTTTTAGTCTCAGCTTCTATTTCATTTTCCAAAGTCTTGAATTCTTCAAAGCTGCTTTGTTTTTTTCTAGAACCTATGAAAGTCCAACCCTGGGGCAGATGCATTTTTTAGCATTTCCTGTAAGTGTCATGGCAGGTTACATCTGCCCTAACTCATTGGATTATAAAATGATGTGGTCTAAGGAGACATCTGACAAGGTACAATGGGTGCCACAAGGTAATTGCCACAAGTTAAAAAAATGCACAATGCTTTTCAAGAACGACTATCCCCTACATGCCCTGTTTCCTAAGCAAGTAACCAACTGTATCAGCCAGAACACTCCTGTTCTTTTAAAAATAACCTTTATTCTCATTGCTTTTCCCTGCAAGACACTTGCCTTGGGCCCAAAGTAGTGAGACAACTGCTAGAGAGTGTTTGGAAATGGCAGTAGAACATTGTACTTTGAATGTTGCCCTCTAAAATTCCCCTAAGAGGTGCAAATTTAAAGAACAAGTAAAATTAGCCAAAGTTTCCAAATTGCTTTTCTATAATTAATCTTGTTAAAATCTGTATTACTCCACCCACCTATAGATCTCTTAAGGCTTTTGACTATATGAAAATACACTAATTTTTTTCCAGCATATCTGCAAGAAGCTACAGTGTCTAAGGTATGCTGAAACAGAAATGCTCTCATAAATACTGTCCAAAAAGACATTTGTACAGACACTGCTTCTGCACAGTCACACCTTTGCTCTTTAAACATCAGAGGAGCAACCAAATACCATGCAGAAATGGAATTCACACTGGCAAGCCAAGTACTACCCCAATACAGTGATAACAATGTTTTCTTTAATTTGTTGCATGGGACTCAAACGTATTTCAAAACTTTATAAAGCTAGAATTTAAAAGGATCTATTGCTACTGGCATTCAGTTTTCTCTTCAAGTGTGACACAAAATGATTGAAGATTAAGTAGGGAGAGCTCAGTTTGAAATAGTAGGAGCTCCTAACATGCTAAAAGTAAACATTTCCTAAAAGTTCCCAAGTTAATGTCAAAGGAATCCTTTAGAAAGTGGTATCATGATATTTAAATACTGAATTCGATACTTTTATTTGTTGTCATTAGTGAAAATGACACATTAATAAAAACTGATATGACACTGTAAACCTATAGAAAAACACACATACCTCTCCTTTGACCTTCTGTGTCACCCTAAAAATAGGATTTCAGTGAAGCCAGGACCTACAAAGATACTGAGATGCAGCATTTGAAGAAGAGCTGAGGAGGGCAAAATGTCCTCTCTACCCCTCTGCATCTGTGTCTCCTCATCACACACACTACAGTGTGAGATCCACCTTGCCTTCCACTGAGAGGCTTTGGAGACAGGAGATGAAGTTTTTCCTGGAGCTTTTGGGAATTTTTAGCTAGCAGGCACTCTTTGGTGAGGTGACTCACAGGAAGCACACAATGTCTGTAATGATGATTATTCTCAGCTGTCTCTTGTAGCTTCAGCCCCTCCATCCCAAGTCCCTAAGAGGCCTCAGGTGGTGTCTGGTTTCATGCCTAATAAGAACTCTAAATCAGACTCAATGGACATTAAAAATGTTAGAATATAAAGTACTAACATGTTAGAATATAAAGTACTAACATGTTTCTCATGATCGAGCTGCTGGATGCCATATTCTAACAAATGCAGCTGGCTTTGGTTAGATTTTTTCCTTGAGAGTGTTATATTAAAGAAAAAAAAGCACGTATTGTACAGAATATTATATACGTAGTGTTGGGAATTTTTGTGAGGTTTTCTCAGCCTCCATTGAGCCCAGAGCATTCTAGTTTACAGGAGAGGAAGGGAAGTTAATTTACTTGTTAATTTTGAAGGTCATGTAGCTAGATCACTTGTATATATTATTGCAGCCTGCATTGTATGGCATTTCTTTTTCACAGCTGTATCCTTCGAAATTCTACAAATCACTGCTCAAAGAGAAATCCCTTCAACATGGGAAAACATCTGACTTACCACAGCAGTTCAAAATTGAAATATTGTGACATTATGTCACCAGTCACCCGGTGAATATTATCAATAGCTACTACACACACTAAATAAACTCAACAGGCAATACAACTAATTGCACCCACAGCTGTGTGAGATTCAACCGAGTCTTTGGTTTTGCCATTTGGGAGACCACGTTCCTGTATAGTTGTTTGTTTCCTAGTGTTGTTCCTTGGCTATGTAAGGTCAGGAACTTTTGTTTGTGCATGACAGCTGATTACCTCATTTTATACTTTCTATAAATTCCAAGGTCTTAAGCAGAACTAATTCCCTTTGTCCCGTTACAGATTTTACTACCTTTGCCTCAGACAGACAACCTTCATGTCACCTCCATCCTACTTGCTGTGGTCTTCAAATTGCCTCCATGCAGTTTACACTGAACTGAAACTTAGCTTGAAAGCATTGCTTGCATTTCATCTTTGTTACAGCACCCATTTTTAAACTCAGTGTCTCAGTCGCTAAAATGTGTTACCGGGCTGTTCTTCGGGCCTGTGGCGCTATCTGAATAATGGTGCATTCCACAAACTACTCAAACCTTATTTGTAACTTAACAACGATAACATTGTGAAAGCCAATTTCCAAGGAGAAAATCGAATCCATGACAGATGGAACTTTTTACCAGACCCTCAAGGCAAGAAGAGGACCAACAAAACCAGCTCCGCTAGCCCCTTTCTATGGCCATTGGCAACACGCAGCTGAAGTCCATCACGTATTGCCTGAAGGTCTATAATCATGTCTCAAGCCTAGTTGAAAATCTGAATAAATTCATCCTATTCCTTCACAAGCCACTCTAAAGCTGACAATCCCTGTTTTATGCTTCATTTCCTTGACAATGTCTCAGTTGTGAGAAAACAAAGTCACTGTTTTGATCAATGGATATTTTGTTTATTCCTTTTCTAAACATTAATAGATATTCAACTACTTTAAAAGTTTAAATTTATAAGAAAGAGGGCAAAACACAGCAATCACTAGACAATAGATGTTATCTCACCTTCCACTGCCTACAGATAAACAGCAAGACATTATTATTAACAAGTGTGTGATAAGGAATGAATCATCCTAGGTCAGTTTCAATCATTTCTCTTCTATCCTAAATCTGTGTTTTAACTCTCAGAGCCTATTGTCAGCATTGTAAATTACCTCAACTGTCCATGGGGGCAGAATGATGCACTTTAGTCCTGTTCCTAGTGGGGATTGTTCCAGGTTTCGTTCAGCTCATTATTAATTAGATTATAAATACCATTCTGAATGTCTTGTCCTAAGGCCTGGCAGACCAGCCTGAAAGAAAGGATACAAAAGATAGTAGGAATATTTTCCTTTTTTTTTTTACTCTCACTTCTACAGCATGTTAATTGATAGTGTGACCCAAAGCATGCAAGAATCCAGCAAAGAGACTAGCTTAGCCCAGAAACATCAGTGATTTTTCATCTCTCTCTCTCTGCAGAAAGTAGTGAATTAGATGGTTAGAACAATTTTTCTCCTTCTGATCTTTTAACTGGATTATCAGTGTCCTCCTTTGATTTTCTCAATGGCTTATTTTAGGAGGAAGGGTTAATATAAATTCTAAGGCTGCTGTCTCCTTTGAAACAGAATTTTAAAAGCTGTGATGCAAGAGGGGAAAAGAAGGATTCCACTGAAAAAGCAGCCAGAGGAGTGGGTTGGTCTCAAGACAAGCAGAATAGAGAAAATCAAATAGTTGTGGACAATCTTAGTTCAACTGATGAAACAAGCAGTTAGAAGATGCTGTTTTGGATAGAAAGGAGTTGGCAATTATTTTAATATCTGAAGAATAAAATACAAAAAGTAGACAGGAGGAAAGGAATGAGAAAGAAGAGAAAACACAATCATCATGAAACTGGGAAAAATAAACTGAAAGACTTTCCAGTATGTATTTCTATTGTGTATCTGTACTTAGCTCGTACACAAGACTGCATTCCATTCTTAAAACTTGGTTAGCTCAGCTGTATTTGGAATGCATCATGTCAGGCAGGAATTTTAAAGTTATCTGGACAAAATTTTCCTCTGTTCTAAACAAGGTGGAGCCACCCTGACCTTACAAAACTCGTTGTGAGTAGACATGAAATGGTAAAGCGTTCATTCTGTTTGTCCCAGCTGGTATTTGCATTAAAAAGTAGACAGCATAGTTCTGCAATACTGTAAGTATGAGATCAAAATTGTCCCAATTAAAGCAAATACTTCAAATACAAGCTCAGAAAACCTCAAATATCTAACTTTTAGAATACAGAGAGTATTTATAATACATAAAATCTTGCTAAAGAATATGAGGGAGGCTTAAAGATGTGCAGTTTTTCAGCTCACTTCTTCATGCTGCCGCACTGAAATGGCAAATAACAGTTTGGATAACACCTGCAAAATAACCCTCTATTACACATCTTTATAGAACATGTTTTCTTATTGAGTATATTGAAATAAGTTACTGTGGAAACATCCACTTTCCATTTAATAATCTAACATTTATGGAAATAAGGTTTAGGTCAGAAAGGAGACAGAGTATAAGAAAACACAAAGTATTTCATCTTTTAGCCACCTGATTAACCACGGGACAGATCTACAGATAGCCTACACTGGTGTCCCACTGCAGAAGGGAATTAATTTTTAAAGTTGGTTGAATATTTATCTGTAAAAAATATACTGCTATGCAAAATTTTGCCATGAATATTTCAAATAGATCTTGAACTCAGTTCTGAAACATACATCATAACCCCTGTTTTGGCACATTAGGAAACCAGCAAGTTTTTTAATTGCAAAACTTCATGTTGGACCGCCTGCTTTTTGAACAATGTAAATTTTAAATGGAAGTAACTTGGGATCTACTATGTTGCATGTGGACTGGAGCCTTCAGCATCTTTCAGTTCTGTGTGCTTAATGTTCCAACATTGAGAAAATCGTATTTCAAAAATTTAGGATTACTAGTGCCATAAGCCTGCATAAACTTAGGAGAAAAAATTACCTACACATGGATAAGAACTAGCAAACAGTTTAACATCTCTTGCCTTCTGGCTTTCTAAGAGTTTAGAACAGACACTTGAGTCGGAACATCTTCACTATAGATCTTTGTTACATATCCCTGAAGAATAGTGAGGTTTATTTTATTTTCAATATAGTCTTGTTGCAAGCTTACAGAGCACACTGTAAAAATCAGAGAGATGTCACAGATTACATCACAAGTACCCACAGACCCCCAAATAAAATCAAGATTTGAAATAAACAAGCACGGTCATTTAAAGGACATAGATGAGATTTTAAAAACATCTTAGAGACTGATTTTAATGTTTTCAAGTCAATTATATGCCTGCTGAAATTTTCAACTATGCTAATACACAGAGAATTTGGTACACACACAATTTGATAATTACTGCTCTACCTAATGGTTTTAGAAAGTGACTTGGGAGCTGTGGCCGCAGTGAAAGCAAGTGAGACTGAGGTTCTAAGCATGTGAACTAGAAATTCATTATGCTCTTTTGAACATGCTCATTCTCATGCTTTCTTTCATATTATATGGAAATAGGAAGCAAGTCTGGATCCACCAGTATAGGAAAGCATCTAATCAGCTCCCTTCACATTAATTAATTGTTGCTCCTGAAGCTAAGCATGTGTTCAGTCTAGATTAGGGCCCTCATATCAATCCCCCCTAAAAATTTAAGGATTCTCTCTATAGTGGCAGTACAGGCACTTTGTGATCAGGGTTTTTTTTTAATTAATTATTATTTTTTAAAATTAATTATTATTAATCATCTGTGTCCTCAAACACCTAAACATTGTTTTCAAATTTCTACCTGTATTTTTGTTTTGTGCTTGTCATCTGCACAGGTTCTGTACGTATGGCGATGTTTCATTTACAGCAAGCAATGTAAAACTATTTCTGGATTCAAACATTATTATCACAAGTTTTTCCACAGTATCACAGCAGCAAGAAATGTTAAAAGTGCTTGATTCTCTACCAGAAAATTGATAAAGTGTTGCCTGGTAGGACTCTTACAGTACTCTGCAATATCAAGGCAGAATTCAGTAGAGGTGGATTCACTTTTTTGTTAATGTGAATAACCAAAAAACCAGGCTTCATTTACATTCAGAAAGTGGTATCTACTTGACCTAAAATACAGACAGCTGGAATGACGCAAGATGATTATTTTCCCTTTCTTCATCATCATAACAGATTGTTAGCTATTGTCACTAGCGCTTTCTTTACACTCAAGTTCCGCTTTGATTTTAGAGCCTTAAAAATATTGCAGTCATTCTAAAAGTTATTCTGAAAGCTGCCAAATATCACTTCTTTCTAAGTTTAGAATATCCCCTGGTTCACAGCCAAAAGGAAAAACATTTTAAAACTCATGAAAATTGGTCTGTTAGGAGCAGGGCATGTTATCCTGCACATGCAGACTGTTGACTCGGAGGGAATTACAGGGGAGATCATATCTCCTCACCAACTGTGCTTCTGAAACACGAATATGGAATGCAGGGAGAAAACTCAGTCCAGGCACCATGTATCAATTACAGCTAGGAGGCCCCCAGAGAACCACATTACCTCCCATTAATTATGAAGTATTAGCCCTAATCTCCTGTAGTGTGAGAATATTGTTGGACACTGCTAATAGGCCCTAAAGGAGTGGTTCGTTCTTTCTTCCTCCCTGGTTTAGAGTTTCCAAGCCAAAACACCATAAAGCTACAGAATCTCACCTCATCCAATGCTGCTTCCTGGCTGAAAAGAGTCCCAGTTAAACCACAGATAGTGTTTCTGTAAGGAGACCTCAAGAAGAAGCTTTGCAGAGAAAATAAACACACAACAATAAACCAAAGAGCCATGTTATTTATCCTCAGGATGCTATCAGCTTCTGCTCAAATGATTGATTCATGTGGAATCTGTAATTTCATTCCTTTGCTGAATGGATTCATAATGTCTTTTTAATTTCAGCTGGTAGTAGTTTGGCTTTTTCTAATATCTTTTTTTTTTTTTTTAAACTAATTCTTAGCTGCTGGTTTTGGTTTTGTTTAATGAAAAACTGGGACTAGGGGGCAGACTCAAAAAAAAGGAACTGACTTTGTAGTTTAAAGGAAAACCCACTAAAAATCATAAATTTCAAAAGCTCCAAATATTTTGAAAAATTGGTAGCATGAATCTTCTCTTTAGCTGATGAATCTCAAGAAACAAAAATTAGGTGAGCAGGCGTAATCACTGCTTCACAAATTTTTTCACCCACAGCTATCAAGAGAGACCCACTGAAAAAATACATTCCTCATTCGATTGATTTCCGCTTAAAAACTGTTTTAATATAGAGTTGCAGAGAAATGGAGGGGAAAAAATGCTCAGTCAATCTAGCAGAGGTCATGGATGAATGCATGCCAATAATTTAATACATAATGAAAATAGTAAATAAAGAAGCACAGCTTAGAGAACATGAAAGCTCCCTACTTGCAGCCAAGCACAGCCAAATGTCACCTCCTTTCTTGCAGAACAGCTGAGCAACTGTGGAGAAAAGTATTTTGCAAAATGATTGATGTTCATACTGATGAAAATTGGAAACCATTAGCTGTTGCTTTCTAGCTTCCACTTGCAGTCACCAACAAATAAGAAGCAGACTGACAGCCAACGTTATTTCAAAATAGCAGTGAATGAGATATTGCACTAAAAAAAGAGATGACCACATGGACCACAACCACCCCGACTAGCTGGATTCATCTGAGTTCCCCAGAGTGAGTACTACTGCACATTCTGTGTGGCAGGGAAAAACAGAGCAAGGGAAATAAGGGGATTCATGGCTCTGATGTGATTTGATATTGCCAGGCAACAAATACACAAAACGCCTTAGGACTGAGAGAAGAAAAAAAAAAAAGGAGATGGTTTCTTAGCATATGCAGTCCACAGTAAGCAACCATTAATAAAGTTGTCTTCCGTGAATAGTGGATAAATTATTTTTATTTTGCTCACATTAGTTCAAGATCATCTTAGCAGCAATAAAACCCACCTGAGACGCTGGTTACATTTAAACATAACTTTAAGTATCTGAGTATTTCTACTGACTGTGACTATCTTATGTAGTTATGAGGGCTGGTGCAGAATCTAGTTTGAGAATGCTGCTCTTTACAGAATAGTTCAAAGAGAAAGTATTTTGGTAAGCAGTTGTTTTCTTTATCAGAATTTTCTAGAAAGAAGCCAGTACTTAGAGTGGTTTAATATTCAGATGAGAATTACTGTGCACATTCTTCCATTTATTGAGATAGCATTTTAATTTGATTTTAATGACTGTAAAGCGCTTCAAGACATTTGCAGGAATACTGCTGTATAGTGGCTGATCACATTATGGATTTTTAGTATGTCACTTTTAGTACAGAGGAAAAGGAGTCAGAAAAGTCTAGGTACCAGCAAACTGGATTTTTCAGCAACAAAGTGACCATAAGACCATAACTGCTAATACTCTGTGCAACCCTGACTCCTTCTTCTCCCTTGTATTTGCACAATGGTTTGACATTCTTTTGTGCTATACTCTGTGCCTTAAGTTTACAGGCTGGAGCTGCAGAAAGTACCTCCTTATTGTATTTGAATTATTTTTAAAGAAAATATTTGACACAGAAGCTCCTGCTCTTGAAAGCAAGAGGCTGGAGTTCTGACATTACCTCCATAAAACATAAAAATCAGTCATGCAAGCTACTACATAGAGCCACTGCTCCTCTTAGCTTATTTCCAGCATTTCATAAACTGGACATCTATTTAGCAGTTCAAACTGTAAGATTACTCTTTTGAGTGCCCACCATAATAAATCTACTCAATGTGTGAGTTAGCAACTGCATGAGTGTTTTAACCTGAATGGAAGATTGTAGAAGTCTGCTAGGCTCTGTTACACTTGAAGCATTTAATTTAATATTGTTTTATGTCACTGTTGGAATATGGCTAAAACAAACAGGCTTTAGAAATCCACTTATTCATGCTGCAGCTTAAAATCAGTTTATCAACATCATGTGAATAATGGAAGTGAGGAAATGGCTTTGCCTGTGCAGGACTGGTGGGGACCGTGACTGTGGCAATGTAATTTATTAAAATCTTCACCCCACACCTCTCGCAAACTACTTTCCTATCACTATCCAGCCTTTTTTACTACATGATAAAAGCAAACATGAAATGAGTCTCCACATAAAAGGTCGCTGTAGCAGGAAGGCAGGAATTCAGGTCACCAGGAGAGATGAGAACAGTATCCCATCCACTTTGGTTATGGTGATTTATGACAGATGAGGCTCTAGTTCTTTACATAACCTGTCAGCTCGTGCTTGTGGCTCTCACAGGCACAGGAATCTAAACATCACAACTGCATGGTGAGTATTGAGAGAGTGACAATCAGAGTAAAAAGTCAAGGAGATTTCTTATATGCTCCTGTACGTTCTGTCAATCAAACATGGAAAAACCCAGCCTAGAGCCTTTCAGGCAAGTTGGTTTGTAAAGAATGATAGAAATTTTCTAGGTATCCAAACATACTACATGTGTATCATTTTCATCAAGTGTCTTGCAGGCTTGGGAGTATCATACTTCACATTGTTTTTCTTGCCTGGTATAGTGCTATAAACTTTTATCATGTTTTAGCCCAGTCACTCATAGCCTAACATATCTCTCCATCATTGACTCTTCTGATAATTACCTGGAAGGATTCCAGGGGACAATATAATATCTGTTCTTAATATCACCACTCCAAATATGAACAACTTTCTTCCAGTATTTCACATGAGACAAGGGAGATGCTTGACAGGTATTCTTTCTCTTATTTATGCCAAAAATCTTTGTTACTGGGATATCCAGAGGACAATTCTCACAATGTAAAGTTCTGTAGCTCTTCAAAACGCCAATGACAATTATCACTTTGATTCAATTTTTAGTGCTACATTAATACATGACCTCATTGCATTGTCCCGTGTTTCAGGCTGTGCTGACATCAGCTAGGATATCCTTACCTATAAATTTATTAGCATCCTAAGTATTTCTTACAATCAGGGGGAAAATATTCACCTTATTACCTATTTATAGGAGAGTATACATATATATATATATATATAAACATAGGCACATGTATATGTGTCCACACAGGTGCAAGTTCAAGCACAGGAATAGATATCATTCATCTCATATCTGATGATTTTTATTAGAGAAAGCCATTGTCTACTGATTATATTCATGTAGAATTCTGGTTGGTTTATTTCATTTCATGTAAGAATTCATAAACATCTTTTCACAGAGATTATTTGGTGTGCAGGAGAGTGACGTACAACCCACAGTGTAACTGTGACAGACTCCAGGGCAAGAACATTCCCATCACAGTCTAATCCAGACTATGGGATATTTTTAACCTACACTCAGTAAGTGATCTGATTAATAGCCTTATTTCCCCCCCTCAAAACAGAAAATTGTATTTTGCTTAATCTACAGAGGAAAAACTGAGGCATAGGAATTTGAAGATTTGCTTAAGCTTCAGACTCTGATGCAGTGCCTACAGTTGAGGCAGAATGGGTTGGAGTTCCTGCCAATTTAGCCCCTAATTACCATAGCAATTAAATAAAACTGGCTTCTTGTGAAGCTGAAACTGGAAGGAGTGATATATTATCCTCTTCCTGAAACAGTACCTGTGGTTCATATTGTCATGCTTCACTATGAATACTCCTTCTCCCCCCCAAAAAAGGGCTTCCCCCTGAAGAGAACCCACCTTATATTTTGATGGTTTACACGTCAGGAGATGACTTTTGTTTGTGCGTGTTAATCACGGTTTGACTGGTTCATCTACTGGGAAAATCTTATAATTTGTATCCCTACTGTTTTCCTTCCCTTGCTGGGAAATCTTGTTATATTTAAGCAGTCATATGTTGGTGGTTCTTCTTTTCCCTCCTTAAGCAAAGATTGAAGAAAAAAACCTCTGCCCTGTGTTCAATTTTTGTTTTCTTGTGTTGTCTGTATATCAGAAAGTATCAAAATACACCATGAAGTAGAGCATATCATTCATTCAACTGAGATAAGAATAGACAGAGATTCGAGTCCCAGAATCATTGGCATACAGAATAGAATGATACACATTGACTCATACTTCAATATGTGACTAATTTAAATCAGGGTTTATAGTTTTTCACAGTGAAATCTGTCCACTCAAAACTGCCCAATCACATTATATTGACAAAGTAGTTGGTAAGATATCAGTTAAGTGACTTAGTTTTTAAAAGAATCCTAAGCAAAACCCTTTTAACAATTCTGAAATTGACTTCTGCAAAAGAACTTCAAGCCTGCTTTTTCTTTCTTTTTCTTTTTTTTTTTAAATTATTTAAACTTGTAGCATGAAACCTAGATGCCTTGACTAAACTTAAATAAAATTCTTAAGTTAAAAAAAAGCACAACTTTCTGATCTAATTTTTATCCTTGTCAGAAGATGGTAGCAGCAGTATCCAGCCCCACTATTCCATGACTTACATAGCACCACTGATTTAAGTAATATTTTTCTACATCCCCACTCTGTAAGCCAGGTGCACAGATTTCATGGGTATCTGGATTGCAAGTTACGATTGCTCCCTGACTTTCTATGACTCCTATAAAAAGGAGACCACTGCTGCCCTTCTTCCACTGCTCTACAAGCCAGCAAGCCTTCTGAGGTGAGAAGGGATGGTTAAACTTTTCCTTACATTTTTAATTAGAAAGTATTTAGTGAAAAATTGTTAATTGTATATTTCACTGATCTGTGAGTCTTAAAAGTTGCTTAAAATACATCTAAAGTCCAGGACCCTTGGAGTATCTTTGTACACCACTGTTGTATTTAGGTAATCATATGGATTTGCACTTGGAACCATACTCTCACATCTTTTTATCTTTCTACTTATTTTCAGGAGACAAAAAGTTTACTAATATTTTTGGCTCTCAAGATTAAATTTTAGCTCTCAAGATGACAGAACTTAGTTCTCCCATAGGGAATCCTGATAACTCTCTAAGAACAAAGCAAACAGAACTAATTCTGAGAATTTCAGTTCTACCTCTTCACCATATCCAAAAGCAGTTGGCAGGTTGAAGATCTGTGCTATCAAGCTAGGGGCACATTCATTCTCTGCATGAGCTTTATCTACCAGGGTGTGACATCCTCAGACTGAACAACCTGCTTTGCTGAGAATGACTGAACCAAACTCTGTGCTCTCAATGGGCCTGGAAAGAAGACAATCCTTTCTGAGGTGAAAAAAAGGAAAAACATAATTCTGTCTCACATCCCCAACTACATTATTCTCACAGGTCCTCTAGAAGAAGGAAAAAAATCAACATATTCAGGTTTTCTTAACAGCAAAATACCTGGAAGCTGAATAGAAAGACAAACCTGCAAACTCCCAGAAAGACAGAGAAGCCGTGCAGGAGAGTTACAAAGGGAAAGATGAAAATACTGCACATTAAGGTAAAAATGCAGGTTTTGTAAATTGAGTACCTAACTCCACCAAAACATTTTCTGAGTTGCTGTATTTGATTAGAATTTTCATCTAGAAAACAAGCTTTAACTAATACAGATAACTTCTTATATACTCTCAGGTCAGGAACTAAGCCACCTTCAGACGACTTTGAGCCTGATAGACTGAGCAACATTAAATCCTACCTAGCTTTGGATTTTCCATTTCAGTGCTGGATTCTGGATCATACAAGCCAACCTTAGGTTGCCTGATGAAATTCTTGCCCAGGTAATAAAAAATCACTTTTCTAGATCAAACTCAAAATTCAGAAACAGATTTTGTGTTAGCATTTGTTACATTCTTTTTTCTATATACTTTTTTTCTTTTTGTGTTCTGGTTTTTGCACAGTACCTAATCTCTTATGCTATCAGGGTTCCATGGCTGAAATTCTGAAGAGCATTACACCCATTGCACTCAACTGAGACCAACGTTTACTTCTGTGAGCTATTCTATCACTGACAGTCACCCATGTCCTCAGCTGCTCCAAAGAAATCGGCACAAAGTCCTAATTACCTGGAGAATCAGTAATTTATATCATTCCACCTCTTTTGGGGAATGGGGGTGGTGGTTTTTTGATTTTTTCTGAAAACTTCAGAAGTTCATATATATTGAAAATAAACCAAAGCAGAAATAAAGTGATAGGCTCTATACTCAGTTTATACTCAGACAAGGGGATAAAGTGAGAAATATTTGTACTATGGCATACACCATATATTAAAACCACTGATATTTTTATTTTGTTTTTGCTAATAGCTATTCACTCTAATCTAAGATATACGCTATCTGAAAGTATCCAGAACGTAAAACATATCCTTTAATTTTGGTAATGACAGTAGCGTTACACAAAAATTGAGGACTAGATGGAACCATACTCTCTAGAAACAAGGAGTTTGTCTCAAGCCCAGGCTGACTAGAGAATGTTTTATACCAGTGCTAGGGATACTCAGTGTGGGGATTTTGTGAACTGGGCCTGAGACTATTCATCTCTGAGGAGATGTAGCTATCCCAGCTAATCCAACCTATAGCAAAAGCTCCTGTAGCTACTGGTGGATTTCCTCTCATTTGTTATTTTTTTACTATTTTCATAATGCAATAATCCAGCTATCAATCAGTCCATTAACAAAACAGATATATATATATATATATTCTATCAGAACTCCTGTACCACAACACTGTTTCCTTGCTGGTCATTTGTCTGCTGGTTTGCTTCCCTGTCCCTTTATCCATGCTCACACACCCCTGAGTGAAGCAGGAGTCAGGAGTTAGACCCCGGCCAGGACAGACGATTTAGGCACAGATCTATATCTGTAACAGAAAGAAGAAAGACTCCACGCTGCCTGTGGCAGGGGTGAAATCTATTAACAAACATGCTGCTGTCTCAGTCTTCATCTTCCCTGGCCAAGCACTCTAAACCAATTATTTATACTCCATTACATCCGGCAGCGTTTGGGGAGGACAGTCTCAAAATACAGAAAGACCATCTCAGGATACATGGATAGCTTTCGTACTTTATTATACTTCACCCCTTCATTAACTCCATCCCAAGGTTGATTAAATGTATGTGCTAATCTGGATTTTCCCCAGATAATATATTGCTTGTCATTTTACTCTCACTGCTGCCACATGGCACGTCTGACTCATGTGTTCTGGGGAACCTCCCAGTTAATTTTCCTAATTCTGTAGTGTGGGTGTTCCCTGATAATATTAGCCTTCATTTTTCTATTAATCAGTGGACAGAATAACCGTAATACAACCTTTATAGAGAACTGCATCAATAGTGAATGCAAATCACATGTAAGTGCTCTACAGGGAAAATGTAATCTTATAGTATTATGACTTGAAAAGAGTGAATGAATTGGCTTTTTTAAAACATGTTTACAAGTAATTAGTAAAGATGAACATAAATACAACTCAGGTGTTTTCTTACACATCGTTGTCTCTGTTTTATATGATTCAACTGAAAACAGAACCTATATGCTTGACACTTACCTGTACTCCATCATTATTTTTACACATTTATAAATGTATTTTTTTATATATATATACAAAAAAAATGGTGAAAAGTCACACATACATGACTTTTAATTTGCACATATGGTGACCATTGTGTTATCTGCTAGAGCAAACTGTAGCTGTCCTGTTCCTCCAATAATGTCTGCAGGTTACTATGCAGAGAAATACAATTATGTCTACTGTATTTTTGGCATGAATGGCAGGCAGGATCTCATCAGAGCCTTCTTTCATTGCAGTGACCTGGTCTGTCCTTCACAGAAATGAACAGTATTTTTGCCCTCTACGCAAAAGCAAAGATTAGCTTTGAAAGCTAAGTGCTCATCACGGTGACAGCCATTATAAAGTGAAATATTTTAAATGCACTAATTCTAGATATTCATAGCTCTCATGTAAATTAAATAGCATAACAAATTTTGTGAATAGCAAATGACAATAAGACATACATATTTATCTACCTTACTACTGTTCTCTGCCATTCTTACTCTGGTTTCAGGCTGTACCATGAGCCCCATCTATGTTCTACACTGACTGTTTCAAGATACTTCTCTTTTGCAGATGAAAAAGTGATCATTCTTTCAAAATAAAGCACTCAGTAAAAAACAAAGTCAGAGGGAAAGACAGGATTAGTATCAGAAACCTAATGAACAGTTCTCAATATTGGAAATTCAAACGGTATGTTTTTTGTTCTAAGTGGAGAATAAGCTTTGCTGAAAGTATGATAGTAATAACCTTATATTCAACAAATATCTACCACTGCAAGGATTCCAAAGCCATTTTCAGAATCAAAGACAAACTGAACTGGTCAGATGCAGTCCTCCTTTCTGACATTATCCTCCTTGAACTGGAGAGAAATGCAGACAAAAAAGAGCTTTACCTACTGAAAGAGAACAATTCATTCTTGAATCATGAAGGGGGTAGAGAAAAAGTGAGAAGATCAGAGAGCATGTGAATGTGTGGAAAAAGCATCAAGTCTGAGCTCCCATCCCTGTGTGTGTCATGGTGACTGTCCTTGCATGGCTTCTGGTTCCATGGTGCTGCACAGAAGAGCACACAGAAAAAAGCAGTGAGGAACAGGCTCACTGAGATAGAGATTCACTGGAAAACAGAATGTGCTGAAAAGAAACTCCGGGTGACCCTCTCACACAAAGTAACACAAAGATGCATAGAATTTGTCAGTCTCAAAAGCACTGAGAGCATTTCACAATACGTCACAAAAAAACTAATTACGAAGTGAAGTGGACGGTGCGGACATTTGGGCCGGGGTCTCTGTTAGTTCAGTCTCCTCTGCATAATATTGTGAAAAGCACTCGGATCTCCTGCTGTTTGAAAGAGATCCATATTCTTACACAGACCATAATTCTTGCTTCCTGCTGTTTACTTATCAACAAGGGCTATTTCTTGCAACAGTGCTCCAGTTCAGGAGCACTATATTTGAATGAAGGTTATTTTGCTTGCTGATACATTCTTTTTTAATTCTGAGGGGTTCTTAATGGCTGTGTAACATGTATTACATATATTCTTTTCAGAACACAAAACAAGTAGCATGGATATACTTAGCCTCACTTGTTTTTGTTTGAAGGCTTAAGGATTTCCTCCACTTTAGCAGAGAAAACCCACTTTTAAATACCGGGACCGTGTAGGTAATCACCTCAGAGTCCCCATGGCAGCTATATCACCCCTGTGTACATCACAAACCTTCTGCTTATGAAAGATGTGGAAACCCTTTGCTCCCTTTAGAGCATGTCTCCTATGCACTCAAGCTCCTGGTCTGTGCTCCTTTGCACTCCTCAGCAAATCTCCTCCCATCCATAAATAGGGTGCAAGATAAATCACTCCTGTTTACACAGAAATTCAGTGGTTTAGTTCCAGTGTAGAGTGACCTTCCTGCAAGCACCTGCTGGTGCGTTCCATTGCTTTTAAAGCAATGCAGCCACACATCAGCGGGTCTGGCCACCCTGCAATCAGAACACAGCTCGCTTCCCTCCTAGGTATGAAGGAGAGGGGAAAATTTTGGACTGAAAAGTGACAGGCTGTGACCAACTTAAAAATATATCTCTTTAGTCTCTTGCAATTACATTCCTTCATGAAACCACTGTGACCCAGCAGTATTTAGAGGATGAGTTATGTGTCTTTGCTTTCACATATAAACATTCAGAACAAGATAAAAATTAAAAACCTTCAGGGGAAAAAAGATTCCTTCCCTAGTCTTTTCCCATTTTTTAGCTTGTGGGAAAGCAGCTCACTGACAGTCATCCTTGAAAGCAGTCTGCTGCCACTTCAGGAATATTTTCGAAATCCTTTTTCTTTAATTTATTCAATTTCAGAGCTGAACTTGTACTATCAGTGTATAAATCTCTTTCAGCTCCTGTGTTGTACCTGTGCCTGAAAAAGCAAGAATCATCCCCATCATGGAGCATGTAAGGCAGGCAATACACTGAGCATCCCAGTAACACCACCAATAAAAGCCCCAGCTACCCAGACCTCGGGCAATATCGCTCTTTTTGCAGCACATCATTTCAGTAACCTTGCTTTGCTGAACCCCTTGTGATTGATTGCCACCATAGGCATCAGTGCTCAATGTGTCACTCACACACTTGCATTTATATTCTATTCTCATCCATCTAACAAAAAGAAATGCTTGCATATTTTTGACAATGATAAATTACAAGCTATTGAAGAGAGCAAAGACTTAGTTACTCTTTCAGAAAATCACATCCTGGACAAATATCTTCATGGCACAGAGGATTTGACGGGGAACACAGACAGTAGCAAATGAACAACAGAAAAGCTGGCAAGTAACTTCATTTCACTTTCCTTCCCAGCCACACTGAAGGTTATCACAGGTCTAAGGTTCTCTCCCAAGACAGCAGGAGCAGTAATGTTGCCTATAGAAAATGAGATGAGGATAGGCAGCAAACGAACTTCAGGACTCACGCAAAATATTTAGCCTTCTTAATTTCTGGTTACTATTTTACAACTGGAATTAAATGGCTCAGTTATGAATATGAGAAGCAGTTTGGCAATCTGTGATAATACACTAATAACCTTATGAAATAGTGCCAGCCAGAAATTTTCCAACCAAGATGTCCATGTGTTGATTTTTGTTTTTTTTCTCCCTGAATATCCCAGTTTGATAACCCTTCCTAAAATGCAAGAAAAAAATAATACACAAAACTAGACGCAAATTGCTCAGTCCATTCCATTTAGTTCATTGGTCCCAAAAGCTGTAACTTCACTTGGAGGTTAAAAGAGAAAGAGAAAAATTTTGTCAATAGAAATCCAGACCACCCTGGGGCTCAGCATTGGTACTTACGATCCCATATAATTAAAGAAAGACACTAAAAAGGAATTCTGGAGAAGTAGGCAGCTCCATTAGAGGCTATATTTACAAGCAGCTTAATTCCCCATAATTAGATTACATGTTTTAGCTCATCAGTTCTATATAGGCCCTTGAGACATTTTTCTTGCTATTTTGTGTATTGCATACCCAGTATAAAGAACATACAGATGTTACAGAATACACCAACCACCTAGAAAGAAGTGACAAATGTCTTCAGTACAGCCAAATTCCCTCTCAGGAGGACTTTGATTCTTGGGTACGTCTCTTTGTGTTTGCACTGCTAAGGATAAAACATGATGTGCACAGGAGAAACAAATATTTATGTAAGCCTATATGTCCCTGTGGTTACACACAGGATCTTGTAAATGTGGGTTCCACAACAGGAATACCTTCAGTCAGCTTTTTGACAGCTATATCTCCATGAAGAAATGTTCAGGCATTAAGACTTTCGGTAGCCAGTGATAAACAGCAGTTTTACTTCACTGCAAGGGAAACTAGGCAATTTGGGGTAGTCTCAGGATAAAACTCCTATTATGAATATTTTTTAACAGGAGCATTCTCAAATCATTCCAGCAGACATTCCTTTCCTGTCCCTGGCTCCTCTCTTGTGCCCACCACATTAGCATGAGGTCAGTGGGGTTACTCACATATTAACATGGTTACAAATAAGAAGAGAATCAGTTTAAAGTTTTTCTGTGTCTCATTATGCAACACAGAAATTTAGTCACATAGTTGGTTTCCTTGTTGAAAACAAAGCAAAATTCTCCATCTAGCTACTAAGATTGGGGCTTTTTGAAGCTCATTCTGTCTATGATCATCGTATGTTCAAGAAATTCCATCAGAACAAAGGATCTACATTAATATGTGAACAAAAGAACAGAAAGTATCTTCTATTTAGTATAGAATGTTCATAACATATGTCTCTAACATCTCTTGTGGCTTTCAAAGACTGTCATCTTTACTGGAAAACTCAAAAAGTAAGGGTGACATTCGCAGCCTATGCATACAAGCTACTTTATACCACGGCAGAGCAAAGGCGTAACCTCTCTTTTCTGTAAACGTGGACATGGAATTTCTGAAACTCTGATAAAGCCTGTAAAGTGTCATGCTTTGGCAATTTTGGAAAAGTCAAAACTATGCATGTTACTGAGATCTGAAAATAATCAAACAAACAAAAAGCCTAACAAGGAGAAATCTTTTATAAAGAAACTATATTCTAACTTTTCCACATTAAAAAAAACCCCCAAACCAAAACCCCAAACAAAAGAAAACCAACCCCTGCACTTAGAAAATATCTTTGATAGAGTGTTAATCACATCTAGCCAGGAAGATGCCATTTCATGACCCAGAGAAGAGCAACCAATTTTGGCTATGAACAGCTAAAGTCAGGCAGCTAAATCTACTTGTGGACAGGCCTCGCCTGTATTAATAAAAATATTTTCTGAACACAAAATCATGCAAAGTAATGGTGTTAGTCATAAAAAAATCAAGATGAGTACATAAATAAATCATGGATGGATCAGAGCCATAAATATTTGAGTGGGTGTTTCTGTGTTTAAACACTTACTGAAAACTACTGCAAAAATCTGACCTGAATATGATACTACTTCCATTTCGGAAATAATGACAGTATCTTCATGTTCTGCAGGAAGATAATAACAAGGTTTCTTTAGGTGTTTTTCCAAATACCCAACTCCTCTAGTCCCCAAAATAATCAGAAAAAAAAGTATCCATCTGATTAAAGTAGTTATCATGGTCAAATCTTGCTTTCTCTTCTTTATAAACCTTTTCCAAAACTCTTCTATTAAAAAGAAAGTAGTTAAGGAACTTGTGAAAAAAAGGATCACTCTTTCAAAGCTCCTCACTGTATAGAATTTGCAGTCTATATACTACAACAAATATACGTGAAGCCAACTTTCAGCTTCAACAACCTCGGGTTTCCTAAGGTGCCACTTCCCATCATCAAAACAATGACTGTTGGTTGTTTTTCAGAAGCATTACTGGCCCATTTTGTCTGACACAAAATATAAGGCACCATCTAACATTTTTCATTATCTTTTTCCTGCAAATTGCCACATTTGGTATAATGGTCACAGTGACCAGATCACACTGTAACAAGGGTAGTTCAATGTTCTCCTTCTAAATGTTCTTCAAGGTTCCCAGAATAATCTGGGATTTAGGGGGAGCTAAAATTTTGTTAAAATTACAAAATCTATCTGAATACACGTGTGTATATTATGTAGGAAATTCACTTTCCTGATTGACTCTGGCAAACTAAGTGCATCCAGAGCTTTTAAAGTCTAAAGTTTAAATACAAGTGACAGCATTCAATCCACTTAAGGATTGAAATATCCTGCAGAAACACAAAGCAGTAGTTTTCCCATATGATTTAAAACACGGTAGGATCTGATTTCCAGTTCTTAAAATTATTACGATTTATGGCTTAGAGCAAGAGAGAAAGGGAGGAGAGAATTCAGAAAAGATATTGCAGCAGGTGAAGTGGTAAAATAGTAAACACTGTATCTTTTTTACTCCTTCACTACACATTCCCTCTACTTTACCAGCTTGGAATTCAGTGCTACAATCTTGCTTTAGGTATTGGATCTAATTGCAATAGCAGCTGGTAACAATTTCTCAGCTCTACTGTATGCACAGGATATAACAGTGTATAAAATTAAAGAGCGCTGCTTTTGGCAAGCAGACACAGCAAACGTTTTTTGGCTGGGCTGGGCTGGGGTCAGGATTGTGTGAGCCCAAGAACCCATCCACAGCTGCTGGGAAGCTGCCATTCAAACTCCTGACAGGACGGGCACTGAGGGTAGACCTCAGCACAGACGGTGTGGCAGAACGGAGAGCTGGAGCCCCTGGATGGAACCACAGACAGGGGACAAAGCTGCACAGGAAGAGACATTGAATAATGCTGGCATTAAATGTGTCCCTGGCTGCAAGGGGTGGAAACAACATTTTTTTAAAACAAACTATTTTGCTAACAGACCCTGATATCTAGAACTAAGCAGATACTGGTTTTCATATTGACAGAGAGATCTTGTAGAAGGTACGTGGCTAATTCCACTTTATGGCACACTGCTGAAGTCCAAACAGAGCAGCACCCCTCAGCACAGGCAAATCAGATGTTACAGTACTGAATTATGAAAGGTTACAACACTTCCAGAATAAGAAAACCATCTAAATACCCCCTAAAAAACAAACTATTGAGTCGGTGAAGGAAACTATGAAGTAGCTCTGTGAAAAATAACACCAGCTTTGACTGGCATTTTTTACAGTATTTTTAGATCTTAAAAATGCAAACATGTAAGCCCTGGAGTGTTAACATCACATTTCCCCTAATTTAGAGTCCCTGTGCCAGCTCTATGACATCCCAGAAATTCTGCTTCAGTAGAGTTGGCTTTATGTTTTAGAAAATTAAGAGATCTAAGAACAGAATTGATGGACAAAACTAAAACGCAACCTGTGAAACAGGCAGTACTCTGCATACCTGAACCGAGAGACAGTCAAGCAAACGGGTACCACCAAGAACTTTAGGCAGGCCACAGATACCAATGATAATGTCTAATTTACTCTCCAATTCAGGATCCATTGTACCAACAGGACACAGTTTTCCAAAGAAAATTATCTTGTGAGGTTACATCACATTGTGTCAGATACCAGAAAGGCAGCATCGACATTTCTGCTAGTGGCAAATGGCTGTGAAAAATTTCAAGAGGGCAACAGCTTCTATTAGACCAGGGAGAAGTAAGAGTAAAGACCCACTTGAACTGTGGTCCAATGACAGACAAAGAGAACAGCCCCTGAGCCAGCTGGGGGCTGCTGGGCACGTTCTCCTTTGCTAAAATCTATTCTTCAAGTCATCCTGGCCAAGTTGACTGCAAAATTCACGTAGGATGACAGAATTTTTTATAATAGGCTGCAGTGCTGTTGATGGAGCTGAAAACATGACAATTTTGTATACTTCAGGTTTTTCACAAAGCAAAATGCAGCTAATTCTGGAACTGATCTCCAAAACTCAAGTGAGTGTAAGACAGATGTCAGGTTTTCCTAGAAGACAGACAGCTCTGTGAGAGAATTCAGTGGAGTCAATGTTTCTGAAAAGCAGACAAAGCTGAGGGATAGAAAGAAATATGTGTGCAGTCTCTAACGGACCTGCTGTGGGAAGAACAGTTTAGGGGACAGATTTTGGGACTGTATACCAGGACACCTGGGCTTAATTTTGGTTATAGAACAGATTACCTCCTTGCCAGGAAGGTGTCCTGCTTTGCTTTGTTTCTTGAAATGTAATTCAGAGGAAATGAACATTAATGATACATACCAATTGCCCCACTTGAGGCAAGAGAAATATTTGTGGCAAAAGATTTTTCATTCATCCCTAATGGGACACTTAGACTACTACAAGTTTGCCCATTTGGGCCTCAGCCAAAGGACTGCTTCATGGGAAAATGGTCCTAAGAACCTGCTTCTGGCTACACAGTTCTGTTTCCTGTCTCCTCATTGGGATCTATGGATGGAAAACCAGATCCCTATTTTATTTCAATCTTAAAAGCCAACCGCTTTCCAGATTTTATTCCAGCAGTATATTTATTTTTTGGCTTTTAAGATCAATATTAAATATAGGTGTATTGTATAAATTTAGAGCACAGGGTAGGTTTCTGAATGAAAAGGAGAATTTTTTTCAAAAGTAGGAAAAAATTCAGTTGCAGGAAGTTTGAAGTTTTTGCTGGGATAGATTCTGTTGGACTCACTCTCTTACAACATTAACATTTCTACAAAACGCATTTTGCTGCTGCATTTATCCTGATTTCATCTGGGATAAATTGCTCTGAGTGTACCAAGGGTATCAAGTTTCAAAAAGTCCCTACAAGATCATGATAAAAGGCTTGGTGTCCCAGGGCTTCCTGAGCTCTTAGCTTGGTGTCTGTGGTTTCCTGGCACAGAACCTTTTTGTGGTACCAGAGTATGCTCTGATACGGGAGCACCACACAGATCTTTATTTTGGAAGTACAGGCTTTAGGACTCTTTTTGCACTAAAAATCAACTTTCATATTTCTACTCACATTGAAGTCTGTTGCCTTCCTAGCAAGTGTGGGCAAATGGTTTGTAGGAAAGAAGGAACACCTCCCCTATGTTCTGAATTTCAATTTGGTGAGAGCATGACTTGTTTAGCTTTGGTAAGGTCTCAGCTGGAATAACACATCCAGCTTGGGAAGCGATGATAATGATGAATGACCAAACAAATTAGTGCTGATTAGTCTAAAGAAAGGAGACAAAATGTCTAACAATCCTAAAAAAATCTAAAAAAGGATGCAGAGAGGAATGGAAGTATCTGATCTATATTTAGGATTAGATAAGGAGCTTTAGGTTTAAAACACATGAAGGAAGATCCAAAATAGATGGTAAGCAAGAAAGCTTTTAACAGTGAAGGCTTGTTTCATTTGCAGTTCTTGAAACCTTCAATGGGAGAACAAGGCTGAAAAACTCTTCATCGGGAACAACACAGGTTGGCCCAAAGAGGGCCCAGCCCATTACTATCTGCTTTTCCCTCTCATGTTTCCCAGAGTGGAATTGTCCACCCTTTTACAGTCTCCCAGTACAAAACTGATTCTAATATTAGCTGTCTTTTGAATAATCTGATTAAATTGTCTGAATATTTTGTTTCCGTAGTATGAATGAGACTAAAATAGGCATAAAGTACAAAAATATAAAAAAATATAAAATATGCACCTGCAGTAAAAAATACATACCTTCTACCCCACAGCTATGAACCTCAGTTACTGCTTTTAGATTAGCAGGTGCAAAACCTCATGCACACAAGTGTTTCAAAAGCTTTTGCTGAAAGCCTCTTCATCAATTTAGAGCAGGTACTGAGCATTAAACCTCCTTAGTTTGTGTTACATATTATTCTATCAATACTATAATATTGGTAGTATAGTATTGGCATACTATACTACCAATATTATAAGTATTGTATTGTAAAAACAAAAATAAATAAGAAAAGAATCATGGAAAAACTATGACAGTAAAATATTGTACAGTTTTCTGTAGGTTATAATCAGATATTTATTCTTTTTCCTCTGAAAGTTGAAATTTTATATTTAGTGATTTCAAATTCCAGTGCCTTAGTCTAATATCAATGTTTACAAACCAGCACAAGATCTACAAAATATTAAAAAATAGCTCTATTTTTATAATGATAACTTTTTGCATTTTTCTACTCTACTGTAACAGAGCTATATTTCTCAAAAACAGACATGAGATCCAACATATGCTGCTAGGGGCATTTTTGCTAAATTAACTAAAGAACACCAATAACAAATCAATATGAGAGTAAATCTAAGCAAAGGTTGATAAGTTATTTGAAATATAACACTTTATCTTCAGGAGGGAAAAAGTACATAAAAGTTTAAGAGTAATTCAAACCAGCAGTCCCAGATTAGGGTTTAAATCAATAACTGTAAACTTCCTGCAGGTAGATTGCAAAACACAATAAAGCACCATAAGTATATGTAATATAGAAGTTTGTTTATCTATCTCCATAGTCCCCAAAAAGGGTTCAGCTTCTTTTTCCACTTCATTTAAAACTCATGAATACAATGGACATGGTGATGGCAACTTCTAGATGAGGAATTAAACTTCAATTTTCAATATACTGTTGGTTTTCACTGAGAATTGTTCTACAGTTTATCCACCTTTGTATCTATCCTACTGAAGAGGAAGGCTTTATAGCCAGTGAGGCCAAACCTCAAACTTCACCCTTCTCCCTTGTGAGGACTAAAGAGACACCACTAAGTTATTCACTTAGCAGGCATTAGAAGCTTCCTGCCTGTCCCTAAAGCTGCTGTGGGGACTACACTTCCATCTGCAGAAGAGCTGAATTATCTGAAGAAGTAATAAGTGGTCAGCAGCAGATCCAGAATTCTAAAGGCAGTCGTGTTGCCAGTGATTTCAAGGAAAGCTTCACAACATTTTAGCTAAACAAGTAATGATTAGAGGACAATGCCTTTCCACCAATGCCAACAACGACCTACAGCACTTCCTTACAAAATTCACTTCTCCACTAATGGCATCATTTGCATTTCTCATTGTTCTTTAACCTAATTCCTGATCCCAAATGCTTTAAAAAATTTAACTAATTACCTAATTTAATTGAAGCTGTTTATCAATTACTAGAAAAATATATATGTACATTCTTCCTTCCACTTTTCTAGATATTTTTGTAATATCCTCTGTAAGTTGCAAAGCTTCTTCATGATGTTTGATCCAATTCACCAAAATGTCTTGAACTCCTGTGAAAGTTTCAGATTTACTTCACTGACAAATATTTCCTAGCAGGGGATCTTTAAAATACGCCTTAAATATCTTTGAATGCAAGAGTCCCTTTGGAAGTGTAGTAGATAAATAGAAACTACAGCTCTCTGTGCATGTGTGTGTGTATATATATATAAATATATATATATATGCAAAATTTCTTCCTCTTTGTTTGCAGTTTTTATCCCCCAAAACAGCTGAATACTACACAATAAATTTGGACTTTAGTTGGACTACCTCACTCTTTTTTATACTGGCCTAATTATTTTCTTTCTTCAGACTGTCTCTTACACAATCTCTTCCCTAAATTCATGCTGCTTCCTTTGTTTTATGCAAATGAGAGACATTTTAATTAAGTAAATGTTAGCTGTGAAAAGGAAGGAGTTGAGAAGGAGGAAGAGATTTGGTGAAGGGATAATAGAAATATTTTTGTCATGGATATCTCTCTTCATATTTTATTCCATATTTGCTACTCCTGTATAGATCAGTATTTAAAGCTCTCACATGGTTTGAACTGCTTCACGGTTGATATTAAGTCCTTCACTGTTTGTTCCATTGATTTGGAAAACAGTTCTAGGGATTAAAAAGCCATTTGAAAATTCGTGAAAATACATCTAGAAATTATTCTATTGACGTATTCTGTTTTCAACAGACGTGGTGTGGGTTTGGGCTGATTCTCTTTTCTTCCTCTTCTTTCGGAAACCGTTATGAGACAAAATAATTTAAAAGGTGTTTGCTCTTGCTACTTAATCCCCACATGAAAATAATAATGCTGTGCTATGGACACCATAATCACCATCAGTAACTAGAAATGATGTTGAATAATCAGCCCCAGGTTTGTCATAACTATTCATCAAGGGTATAAAAAGATGGGATTAGACATTCTGATCCATCCCACTGGGAAGAGGGCTGGAGGAAACATTTTGCTGTGCATTGGGTTCAATTCAGAGAGAAGCACAGGTCCTGTCAGGGGAAAATCATGGGTGCTGACTCTTCCTTATAGAGTGAATGAGAAAACAGTAATCAGTTAAATGGTTAAATTCCTCATGTAAGAATCTCTTCCAGCACTGGAGGAAAGACAAGATCTCATAAGAGCACAGGGTCTCTCCCCTCTGCCCTGCACATTAACTGTGCTTCTTGCATGTCAAGACTGGCCTTGGTCAGAACCTCCTTGCACTTGGTAATTTTTTGAGTAGAAAAAACACATGGGAAAGCATCACAGTGTGAGCTATGAGACTTCAAAGAAAACATTCAATCTGCTGCAGTACTGTCCAATCTTTAACCGCTGCTAAATTCCCAGAATGAAATAAAAAACAATAAAAAAATCATTATCTACATGTTCCTGTATCTTGTACAAAAGAAAACAAGCCATATTTAATGCTAATAATAACAACAGGATCTCAACAAATGCACAGAAAAATGCCACTAAATGCTTGCAGGTATAAGGAGATAGACATTTTTTCCTAATTTAAAATATAAGCAAGTTCCTTGACCTTTAAATTAACCTGTGCTACCAGAATTTAGCACTGCTACATGAGTTACATGCCTGCTTTGTAACAGGCATTTAACTTAGCACTAGATTTTGAGTGGGTTAATAGATAATAAGCAAAGGAGAATCTCAAAGCCTCAAATTAAATGAAATAAAGGCTGTCTTCAGAGATCAAGGCAATTTGATGAGAATGAAAGATATCTTTCATATAACACAAGACAGGTCTGTGCCACAAAAGCTAAAATGACATAAAAAGAACCTATTTCCACTAAAGACACCTCTACTTCCTAAAGAATCACTGGTTCCTTAGGCAGCCTAGACAACTTTATTTCTCTCCCAGTTCATTTCTTTTTTTTATATCCTGTGGGGCGCAGTAGTTCAGTACTGACAAGCACTTTTATATTTCCCTAATGGCTGGGTTCCCTGCATTAATATCCCAATGGGATATAGTGTTACTGGACTGCTTCTGCTGCACTTTACTGGTGAAAAAGAAAAATTACTCTATTTTCTGCTAGAGGAGAAGAAAGAACTTTAGGTATTTCAGTTACTAAACATTTGGAAATTTATTTTCATTGTCTGAAAATTTGAAAGAGTTATTCTTTTCTATCAGTTTTAAGGTGAGATTTCATCCTCTAAATCCAGTAAATAAATCCGGCTTTTAAAGGGAGCCTTAGGCATCTAAATTTTGTCTACGTTTTTCTGGAAAGACCCACCTAGCTTCAACTCTGAAAATGCTTCTCTTTTTCCCTAAAATTTCCAAAAATCTTTTTTGATGCATCTTCACAGCTGTTCAGATTTCAAAGTCTCTCTCACAGTTCTCCATCAGCAGCCATTAGCCAAGCATTACTATAGCTTGAGCTTCCATAGTAGCCTGGTTTGGTAAATATTTGCAGGCAATGCCCAAACCAAACCAGCAAGGACCGGGATTTCTATGACTTCTAGTTGCACTCCTGAGTAATTTTTAATTTGAAGTGCTGATACTCGGTATATATAGAAGCATACTTAGGATACTTGATCACAACAAAAAGCAGAACTCAAAATCACTTATACTGTATTATCCAGCATTCAGAGTGTGCTGATTTTGGCTAGGTTAGAGTTCGTTTTCTCAGCATAGAGAGAATAGGCTGTGCTTTGGATCTGTGCTGAACACAGTGGTGATAACACAGAGATGTTTTTGCTATTGCTGAGCAGGGCTCACACAGAGCCAAGGCCATTCTGTTCCTCACCCCACCAGTGAGGAGGCTGAGGGGGCACAAGGAGCTGGGAGAGGACACAGCTGGAACAGTTAACCCGAGAGGTACTCCACATCATATAGTGTCATGCTCGGCATGTAAAGCTGGGAGAAGAAAAAGAAGGATGAGGGGACATTCACAGAGATGGTGTTCCCAAGTAGCCATCACTCACGATAAAGCTCAGCTTTCCTGGGGATGGCTGAACTCCTGCCTGCCCATGGGAAGTGGTGAATTAATTCCTTGTTTTGTTTTGCTTGCATGCACAGCTTTTTCTTTCCCTATTAAACTCTCTTTATACCAACCAACGAGTTTTGTCACTTTTACCCTTTTTTTTTGTTTTTCTTTTTCTCTCCCAGAAAGTAGATGTGCATTTGAAATTGCTTATGAGACCTAAAACCAGGCTTCTCAGTCAAGCTTTTTAAATGCTGAGCCCTTAACCCTGCAAGCAAAGGCAGTTATGGAATTCCATGCTTCAATCTATGTAGCCCCTTTTTTGCCTTGTGTCATTCTTCCAAGTTGTCACATGTGGAAATTACTCTGGTGGAAATGCATAGCACCATATGGCTGAAGGGGACTACCTGCACAGAGGGTCTAAATCCCTACATATTCCACCCATATGGATAGGTTTTACTAATACATGTCTTTTTGTTCAATTTTTCAGCTGGATTATTATAAATTAAATCCCCAGTGTTCCTTTGTGTAGAATTATTTCTCCTGTCATGCTTCCAGTAGCTGTTGTACTTCAACAGGAATTTAATGAAAGGAAGCACACAGCAAGCCAGCCATAAACTCCTTCAGTGTCTCGCACCATGAGGAGGCCCAGGTTTCTGAGGACTACTTCTATCTCAGAACATCCTTAAGATCGACTGTACTGACCACCCATCACAGAAATCCTCTGAAATACCTCTGAAAGTCCAGTTCTCCATTAGTCTTTAATAAAATGAAGTAGAAAAGTATGGGTTATCTTGAACTATTAACTGTAATATGGGACAAACAGCATTGTAAAACCTTTATTATATCAGACAGTAAGTTATATAGAAAGGATAAACCAAAAAAGGAAGAAGTAACTACTTGTAAAGAAATTTTTTTAGCAGATATATTTTACATATTAATCTATATGCATATATAAATTAAATCCCAGTGTATGGATTAAAACTATACATTTGTGAATACATAAAGTTTTACTTGTAAGGACTGACTTTCAGTACTGTTGATTAGCTGTATCTCTCTTTAGCAGATCTGCTAGAAGCCTCTGACAAGGCAGGCACATAATTTTACTGCCTCTGCAATCTCTCAGGAGCTTAAAAACAACTGATACCAATAATACAGCATCCAACAACACTGCTGACTAAAAGACTCCTCCATTATAAGACAGGGCAAGGAATAACTGAATCAGTAAGAAACATTCAAATGGAAACAGTTCACAAACAGAAGACAGAAGGGAATAAGTCTGACCCTGCCATTAAAAAGGTTCCCTTTTTGTAGCAGAAAGACTTCCTAAAGTCTGCAGCTTCCAGTGCCTCAGCACCTCTTCCTGTGCATTTAGTGCATGGCTCAGCCCCTCCACATGGTCCTGGATAAGAAGAGCACAGCTCTGGAGGGGCTGTGGGGACACACGGTTCATTGAGAGCAGTTGTTTGACAGCTGGATCAGGTCCCAGCAACCATGAAACATTTACACTCTCTGTTCCTGCAGAGTTCACAGTACATTTACACTCTGTATATTCAGCCCCCACGGGTCATAAACCAATATACTATGACAACTTTAAGACCCACAAGAAAGGCAAGCTACAATGCACCATTGGAAGACAAGGGAAAGCAAACGCAAACACAAGACTATTACCAAAATTCTAAAACAATACAGGAAGGAGAAACTTGGTGTGTCTGCTAGGACACATTTCACAAAACATATTAGGTTTATTGCTTACCAGTGATTCATGCTAAGCAATCCATTCTAATTTGCAATACAGTATTTATGGCTGTAACATTTTCTCAAGAATTAATTTTAACTCAGCCAACTTTTCAGCCTTTAACATTTTCGTAGTAACAACGGAAACAGAATTAAGTTAATTCTTGAGAGTAACCCACAATTCCTCATGATGGACTACTATCTCTAGAAATGAGATAAGGAAAAATACAGAGGGGGATTTCATATAATCCATGTAATTCAAATAAACTAAATAATTAATATAATAAGAGATACATCCGACTCCCATGGAAGGATTTACTATCTCCCTTGCAATTGACTTCCCTTAATAGACAAAAATTTTGCAAACCATTTTAACATTCCTGAGGATTTCACAGTAGCTGTTGCAAACCCAGGGTAACATAAATTTAGAGATAATGGATGAACTGTACTGTAAGTCAAATAGGTGGACAGATGAACAATTTTGGAAAAGGAGGACCTTGCCATCATCCTTCCAAAAGACAGGATAAATTCATTCCATGTCTTACCAGACTTATCAAAATCTTATGAAACATTGAAATCCTCTGGGAAACATCTACCTTTTTTCTGGCCAGCTCTATTCTTAGCCTGTAATTTTTCTAGCGTGATAAAATTATATTGTAGTCTTGCCTAAATTTCATAGATAATTTATTTCAGGAAAAATTTTGGATTTGTTTTACAGATACTCGAGTAACTGGATCTACTGATTTTGAGTGATTGACACACACTTTACATTCCCCCCTTCCCCACCTTCTTCAATGTTTTACAGAAACTTGTTTTATTCAAGAAGAACAAGAATACATTTTGCAACATGCCTCGTTGCAAAACACCTTGTAAATATTCTTATTAAATGTCATTTCCACATTTCCTAAAAAAATGCCTTAAAGAGACATTATTTGCAATGTATTTTTACATTTACAAGAATACACTACTATGTAACATCTACGTTATTTTACACAACAGAGTAGTTTCAGCATTGCCAGAGATGAATGCAAGATTCCCCACACCACCCACAGAAATGTGACTCAGTATAATTACAGAGACACCACTAGTAGTGTTGAGAAGATATACACTTGCTATGCCTCTCTAATTACAGGGTTGCATTAATATGATTACCAGCAGTGCTGCCAGTTGGTGTCATTATGACAAAATGACAACATCATAGTGTGGACAACTGGCCCCAAATGGATTATTTTATATACACTGGGCAATAGCCATCACTAATGGAAATTTCTGTTAATTTAGTCTAGATTTGAATTTGTTACATAAAAAAGCAATAATGTCGGTGTATTCTGATGTCTCTAAAACGTATATTCCTCCCTAAGAAGTGGGCAGGCTGAAAATCAACACTGTACTATATGCTTAATGCCACAAGAAGTTTTAATGTTTTCAGGTCTTTTTCCTGCATTTTCCTTGCTTGCTATACATGTCCATGCAGCAATTACTCTCTGTATGAAAGCACATTCCTGGCTTTGTAAGTATTTTTCCACTTTCTCTACACGAAGCAAGAGTCTGTGATTTCCAGGTTCATTCTACAATACAGCCTCAGTAGCTTTTGGAGGATTAATCCTGTCTTTGAATCCTATGTTGTTATTCCCAGTGCCTGAGATAACAATTTCAAAACTCCCTCCAAACCATGAAGTGCCCAGATTCCTTATTGGACTCCAGTACCTCTGTGCTGTGAGACACCACCTGAAGGAATTCCCTAACCTGCAAGAGACCATACAGGTGTGTCTTTGAGCTGGGTATGTACCCAGTGCTATGATTCTATGAATCTCTTAATAACCAAGAAAAGGGATAGGCAAGTCTGCATGGGTGAGAATAGATAGGATTTAGCAGCTGAAAACCAACAGGAATTCAGTTCTCTGGCTACAAAAGCAGTGGCGAAAATAATTTTTTATAAAAATTGACTTAGTAAATAAATTGCTTTAGCTCATTAGTAATATTGAATGAGTGAGCTCACTAGCATTCTTAATTGAATAGGAGTAGAGTCACATATGAAAGAAAATCACCCCTCACAAGCAGTACCCTTATGAAAGTCCCCAGTCCCAGACTCGAGAATGATAGCTGTCTTTGCAAGCCCACAAAAAAAATGCAAATTAAGACTTCAAAAATCATTGCAAAAATTGTATCATAATAGAGTGCTTAAAATATCTTTTCTCCTCTCCTTCTCAACAAAGAAATATGCATTTTATTCTACTGACCACTGCTCACAAGTTTAAACTATGGTGCCATTTAAAATTTACAAAAGTGTTTTCTTCTCAGTCTTGAAATTCAGTGTGCTTTCCCTTTCCTAGTTCAATCCAGCAGAATCTCTCATACATTTTTTCATATTTTCAGAGGTAGCACAGAATTTCAGTTTTCTGACTGCTTCTCTGATGCATATGGAGAATGAGACAGCTTTTGATTAAAGCCAATTGTAGTGTGATGCCTGACCTGCAGGGCCACCCCAGCAGACACATCACTCATACATTGTGCCACGGCAGTAATGCTTCCATATATGTACAACTTTTATGAAGCTCTGTTTTGTAACGATATTGGACATAGTAAATATTTGGAGACAAAAATTAGAAGTAGCTGCAGCTGACTATAAATACTTATTTCTGAATCATGCGACGCATATCCAAGGAGGAATGACACACGCGGTGTTTGGAGTTGTGCGATGGCAGAGCTCCCAGGCATGGCTGAGCATTGGGTGGGATGTGTGTGAAATTCTCACCTCCCACCATCCTGTCTTACACATTCACTCCAATCCCTACAGGAAAAGCAAGAGTCTAAGTATGGCAATAGTGGAATGATCAGAGCACATACCAGTCTATAAACATGTTTCAGGACAGGATTAACAAATGGAAAAGCCATAACACCAAATAAGGTTTCTCAAGTTCTGTAAAAACCTAGCACTGGGAAGATCTGTATCTGCAACAATTTCCTTCCTTCAGCACAGACTCTGGAATCTCACAAGTAATGTAAGTTTAAATAAAACAGTTGCAATGCTGGAGGATGGAAGGAGGAAAAAAAATGAAACAGACTCTTGCTCTTGCTATGCACAAGGTAACCTATAGTTACTTACATATCAAACAAATTAGCATTCCAAAAATCAAGGTATTTGCTCATCTTTTAGTCCAGGTTTTTCTGAAAACAATATAAGAGTGTAGAAACTTGGGGTACTTCTGAGAGACAGAGCTGCACTGGAGTTCCCCTGCCCTGGGATGCTGGAGAGTGTTGAGTCCTTTGCACTGGTCTGAGATACCACTAAACTCATTTCATTATTCTCTTGCCCTTCTTGTTCTTTACTTGTTTATAGAGACAAGGAGTGTCTCAGTGTTATTCATCAATCCTGTCCCTTCCAGTATAATCCATGGAGGTTCTATTCAGTCCCATAGGGGGTGAATTTGGTAAGGCTGCCCAGCTGTGAGGACACAGACATTATTCCTCACTACTTTCTCCCTGATATTGCCTACCACAAAAATTTCAGAGAAGTAGAAGGAGTTTCACTAATACTAACTAATGCAAACACGTGCGAGTAGCATTCGGCTTTGTGTTTTCTCCGTGATATAAACTCAACTCTGCGTCTCTTTAAATGCCTCCTGTGAGATGCCACAAATCCCCTAACTTACATGTTAAGAGTGCACAGGTGTGCTAATAAAAAATCAGCATACGAGTTAGATGATAAGAGATTAACATAAAAATGAATTGCAAAAAACTGGATTGCAAAAAATATTTGCATTGTTCTGTCAAATCTCCAGGTTACATTAAATGCAATCCTAAAATTAAAACAGCACACAGCATCACTGTATGTCAACTTTCTTTTTACCCTGCAGTGTATTAAAAGTGTCCAGACTCTGGGGATAGAGTCGGAAGTTCACACAGCATGAATTTAACTCAACCTGCTGTGAGAAATTGGTGTTTTTCTTCTTTTGCAAAAGCAAACAGAAAGGAAGAATAAAAGAAAGGGATTACCCTGTCATAGCAAGAAGATAACTTATTCACTTTCTATCACACTGTAATGTGCAAATCAATCCTCATGCTGTTCTTTGCCAGTTTCTGCCGTGTTAGTCACCCTGGAACAGCTGGGAGCTCTCCTGCTGCTCCACCTGGCATTGGCTTAGGATCAAATGGGGTCATCTGTCAAATAATATGTGAGAAATAAATGGATGGAGGTCTTCCAAGGGGTGGAACCACCCCTGCTAGTTGTGTAGGTAAATTACGATGAAACAACGTAAGGCTCATTAGTTTGTTAATTAAAGATTATTAAATAAATTGTCTACACACTAAAGATAATTTTTAATTTTTTTTCCTAGATGCCTGCTCTGAATCTCATAAAAGGTACACTTGTAGGAATAAAAATGATGTTTATAGGTGGTTGAAAATCTCTGAGGTAATTCTGGTTTAAGAGTTCTTTCTATACATCTCACATTTCATCTAAACCAAAATAGTTTTGAATTTTAAATGATTTCTAGGGAAGATTTTTTTTTCTCCTTCACCATTAAACACAACACTTAGGTTTTTAAAATAATTTCAGTAACTTTTTGGCTTCCTCAGAAATCTTGTCTGTTCTCTAAAGAGAGACATGTGCAGATACCTGTAACAAAACCTCAATGCAAAGCACACGTTGCCCTATTCCAAGCATCTTTTAAAATTATGCTCCATCTTGATTCAATTGGATAACTCTCCTGATAGCCTTTATATTTACCAGGAGTTCTTTTTTACCATTCTGTTGCTTTTCATTAAAGAGTTCTCTTTCCCAAAGCAAACAGCCACTCACCATCACTGAGACTCTGGGATGTTTGCACAGGAATCCTGAATGCAGGCTGTACACAGTGAACAAAGTTCAATTCAGTACATGTGCACTGATGTCAAACATTTTTCTCCAATACTCCAGCTCTATCAGCTAGGGTCGTTTCCAAAATCTTAAATATATGCACAGTGTTATTTCAGTGATTTATCACAATAATCTGGACATCTTAGTGCATGTCTCAGCTAGAACACCAGTTTTGTCATGCTGAACACTAATTTGTTTAGAAATTCTGTCATGCCTAATCAAATTAAGCATAATATCAAATAACCTCACTGAATTCAATGACTCAACCACTTCTCCTGTGGGAAACAATCAAAGCAACTTCCCATGTCACATAATTCCTTAGCAGCTTTGAAGGCTACTGACATTTTCAAAGGGGAACAAATTTAGATTCTTCAAAAGATCTTCACGGATAGTGGATCCTTCTATGTGATCTACATGTGTAATCTATCTTTAGGGTTAATTTAATAGCTGTTAGATTGAAATAATGAACTATTTACTGTCATTATGCACGTAGCATTGTTGTAAGTGCAATAAGGCTGGCAAAATCATGAAAATCATGTTGTGTAAAACAGAGTCACTAAAGGAATTAATGGCCAGAGTAAAGTGTTTCACCAAACTGATACGAACACCCGTGGTTCAAGATTATATGACAGCATTCTGCGCAGGCAGTGAGCACCCCTAACTTATTCCACAGATTTGCTTTTGCTGAGTGCTGAAGGAGTTCCAAAGCTTCCCAAAGTTTTGACTCCATACAGAACACAAGTAAACACTAAACAACATGAAGGCCACACAGTCAGAACAGACGTGTGTGTGTGTGTGTGTCATAATTGTTCATTTTTACAGGCAAAAAGTAAGCAAATGTTAATGGCCTTGTGGGTGAAGTTTTCTTATAAATTTCACGTTATTCTTTTTTGTGTGACATAACTTTCCATAAGAAACAGCTGGATAATAGGAAAAAGTTAAGAGTCAGCTTCATTTTTTTGCATATGTTTTATGATAATACAGCAAGAAAAAATGCCATCTGCATTTGCTTTATCAAAGTCACACAAACTCAAGATGGGTGTGTTTGCATAGGTTTGATTTGACTTCTATGAGCATTATAGCTGAATAAAGACTAAAAAATAATTGAGCTTGAGGGTTCCCATGTCTCAGTGCCCCCTACTTCCCAGTGATGCACGTAAGGCAAGATAAGGTTTCCTCCTATTTTTACCTTGTCACGTACACCTTACTTTCACTTCAGAATTCTTATCTCTATAAATCTAAGGTAATCCAAATGTATGAATTTATTATACAATTGTTTCAGCTTATGATGCAAAGGCTGTTCTTTTCTTTGTCCTTTACATGAGCAGCAGTGGAAATTCAGTCACGTAACACAACCAGCCTTGGGGAACAGTCAATGAGAAGTGGTACTTTCATCATTAGGTCATCAATTAGGTTCTAATTTGGCTTGATACTCTTGATTACACGTCCACTGCAGCATTACTGCTATTGGTTTTGTTTGACAAGTCAGCTGCAAAGCTGCTCGGGAGTTACCCGCAGGTCCCGACCTTGCACACATGGAAGTGAATAAAATATGTTGTGCCAAAAAGCTGGCAACAAATGAGGAAAGTCCAAACAGCAAAACTGTAAGGCCATCTCTCTGTCTGTGTGTCTCTCTCTGAAGATCCAGAAAAAGAGAGTGTACAAAAGCGTACTTTTAATTACTTACTGATATCTGTCTGTATGCAAAGGGTTTTATATTTCTGAATATACTCTTAAGGGCAGGTGGAGGAAGAAACTAATGCTACTAATATCGTGTCCTCATCAGGATTTAAACTACAGGATCCTGAAGAAACATAAAACTACATTCATTGTGAGAAAAAAAAAAAATCTAAAGAAACTATAGCAGCAGTTTTGCTGACAAGGTAAAGTCACAATACTTTAGATCATTTTATCTCTTGATGCATTGTTGTCTGCTGCAAGGCCTACATATCCTGTCATATCTGTCATACAGATAACAGAAACTAGGAAAAATGAAATAAGGCTGTGGAAGTAAGTTAAATAACACACTAAACTTGCTGATAATAGGATCTGCTATGACTATGAAATAACTTCCTAAAGAAAGTCACAATGACCTAGTTATTCAGAGAATGGAAAGCAGATGACCCTTGAAAATAGGACCATCTTTCTTCAAACAGAGCATGCTGGCCTGCCTGGTATTTCTTAATCCTGAACATGACATCTGCAAAGCCAATTAGACAATTTTTTGCCTTTATCTTTCCTAACTAACACCTTTCCTGTCATTGAAAAATAGTGAGACTGCAGATCCCTTCAAAAAGTTGCTTGAGAAATTTTGAGAGAACAGCTGCTCTCCAATGCGATAAAGCAGTTTCAGAGATAAAATATCATTCAGGGAACATTTCTTATTGAGATCAGCTTATAAATTTGAGAACTACAAAACCTATCTTTTTTCCTGTGGCTTATTTAGCAGAGTGCTTATTATCAATACTCTAGTACTTATAAGCAAGAAAATATCTCCTCTTCTGAGCTCAATATGCTTCTAAAGAGGAAACACACCTAAAATGCATATCTCCCTGCTACTGATTTTTCCGTTCTTTAAAAAACAAACAACTTACTTGAGGCTTTAATTTTCATTTTGCTTCCCGGATGTTTCAAATCTCTCCCATAATTATTTTTCCACAATAATATGTAGGCAGTAGAAAATGGAATTGGACAAAGAAAAGGAGGACTTCATTTTTTAAAATATAGTAAACTAAATTTTACTCAAAGCAAATTTTTGGGTTTAAGCGTGCAACACCTTTAAATGTTTGAAAGATTCTAGTTTAACACAAAAGGACAGGAAGTTTGCTTGACATATTTCATGTTCTTTCCATCTGTTACTAAAATGTTGTTGGTATTGGTATTTTTTCCCACATTTTTATGAAAGGCTGATTTCAATGTTTGATTTTATTGTAACAAGATATTGTCTAATAGTCCTTCCAAATTAAAAAATCTAAAGCTAAAATATCCAGAACACTATTTAAAAATATTTCTTAAATACACATTTTAATGAGATTCATATTTTATGTCTGCACTGACCTCTTTGTTACTGTAGGTATCCTTATCCAGCAGCTTTTTAAAATATGATTTACTTTTCCCTCTAACAAGAGTTAAAATAATATCTGCCAAAATAACAGGAGTAATGTTTGGACTCTGTTTCATGAAAATTACCTAAGAATCTTTCATGAATATATCTTTTCTTTGTTCATTCCAGCAGATAAAAGAAAAGCCTCTAAGTGAAAGCAGGAAGCTAAAACCAGCTGCCAAGAATCAAAGATTCCAGAATTTATTATTATTGTGTTTTTTCAGTGCTTGGTGCTAATCCTGCTGAACACACCCACATTTTACTGCTCCATACTTCAGCTTTTTGAAGGGGCAGGATTAAATGACAGTGTTGAGAGCAAACCTGTACCCTAGATAGAGTTACGCTTTAGTTTCAGATTAGTAACTTTCAGTTTTTCACAGACTTTGTACTGGACTTTTCTCTATCACTCTACAGAAAATTTACCCTCATTATGAATTATGCAGCTCTAAAATATATACACACAGATGTATTTTAAATCACTGTGTCTTTGTTGATGGTTTAATCTATTATATCTCTGTTCAGTAACGGCATTAAAATTTTGCTATTGGTTGTGACAGTCAAGTCACATGGTGTTAGAGGGCTGTCAGCATTATCAGGAGGCCAGGTACCTTATCCCCTTTTTGGAGACAGAAATCCTGTCATTTCAGACTGCACATGGCTTCAAAGGGCAGATCAATTTTTGTAAAGGCACTGGGAATGCTTCTGCATAGTGGCTGTGAGAGAACATTCTGTTTATGTATCTTGCTTGTAAAGCAAATATGCAGTGATGCAGTCCTTTTATCACTTTCAGCACCCCTCGCAATTTGTCCAGTAAAGCCCTCTGATGGAGGGGAAATATATCACAGTGGCACCTCCAGTACAGGAGCGTGCACACGGCTGGTTCCTTGGGAAACAAGATCACCATCTCCCTCCCCTTTCTCCCATATGTCATTCTAAAATCAAAACAGGTTGTCAGGAAAAAAGCTGCCTTCAACAGCTGCTTTTTCAGCACTAAATGCTTTCGGCCAGTCTCTTGAAAGAAAGGATTCCACAGGCCTGAATTTGCAAGCGTATGATTGATTGTTACAGTGAAACACATATAAAACAGCTACCTGTATTTAGAGAGGTACACCTTCCTCCTACTAACTTTGAAAAGCAGTGACCTTGGCATAAAATTTTAAAAA
Organism: Edolisoma coerulescens; assembly: GCA_013397115.1. Classification (NCBI taxonomy): domain Eukaryota; kingdom Metazoa; phylum Chordata; class Aves; order Passeriformes; family Campephagidae; genus Edolisoma; species Edolisoma coerulescens. Next base: position 273,708 of record VWZW01002788.1, on the reverse strand, counting down.
ACCATTAATGGGCCATTAATGGCACTTATTCATGGTTTCAGTTTGGCTGTTTCAGCTCATGGCTGAGCTTTTGGGGACAGATTAGAGGTTTTAACACTCTCGTTGCCTAAGTTGCGAGGCATTCATGGGAAAGCTCCAAGTCACGTAGCTCTAACAGCTTATATAAAATACATCTAGATAAGGAGATTTCATACAAGCAACTATTTGATATTTACAAAAACATCCAGAAAGTCTTTGACGGCTTCCCCCTCACTCCCAACCCAATATCAATTTCTTTGTCATGGCCAGAAGACGCTGAATCTTTGTTATGCATTGAAGGATTCCAAGGATTCCTCTTAGACTGTTTTCTACAATGGGTCAAATTTGCTAAAATGTAGAAATGAGTTTTAAAAGTGGCAGAGGTGAAAACTGCCACTCTTGGCCATTTCCAGAAGTGCCTTTCTTTGGCAACCTTACTCCAGAGGAGGAAAGTGGCTTCCAGCAGAGTGTGTCCCCTGCTGCTTTTGGGCAGACTGCTGTGGGCACCATGAGCCCCTGCACACACTCTCTGAGGCAATGGATCATTCTGGCTGTGCCATTGCACTTTGTGAGGCATAATCCCATCAAAAATCCCACATATGGTGCATATATTCCCTACTAAATGTACGCTCCATCAGTGATTCTGAGTAGAATGGAAACGCACAAATTATGTAGGAGGAAAGCTTTCAAAACAGGAAACAGGTGTCAAAGTTACACTACTTTTAACGTTTAAAATCACTTTTCCTTACGATATAATCACTTTTAACAAGTTCCATCTATGAAACACTAAAACAGCATTTTAAAAGTGAAAATTCATTTTTTGCCTGCTTTGTCAGTTTTCTAATAACCTGATACATTAAATTCCTTGCAGAATTAATTAAGATACAGAATTTAAGCCTGATTAACAAATACCAATTTTATTCATGAAATCCTTGGTTATAATTTTTAAATAGGAAACAAATTAAAACTAAAATATGTGGAGCAGGAAATACAATCTCCTTTAATGTTCCAAGCCATTCGTTTATTGCATTAATTTTAAAGTAATTGTACTTAACTTTTGCTCAGCTAGGTACCCTGGAACCTGAGGAAATTAGTGTATTCATACTCCTAAGACATACTGCAGTGATGCTGTCTATTTCCTTATAAATAAGTTAACCTCTTTGCTCGTGCCTTCATCCAGCTGTTGACTTTTTCCTTCCATGAGTAAAAATTATAAATTCTAGGGACAGGGCAAAGCATAAATGCCACACAAAATCTCCCGAGAGTAAACTTAAATACAGCTTAAGGAATATGTGTAATTTCCCTACTCCACGAAAAAATTTACTCAATGCATATAATTACATTTGCATACAATATATATAGATGAAGAGCTGCATATAACTGGAAAAGAAATGAATTGCTAGTAAAAAATGCATCCTTCATATTAAAAGTAGCTTTCTTCATTGTTGAGGCTAAACACAGAATTCCCTGGACTATTCTCATGCATGGTTTTCCTTTGTGTGAATGATGCATTTATTCCTAGCAGGTGTTTGTTTAGTTTGGATGCAGAGAGGGCATGGGAGAAAGCTTTACCTGCTGTGCCTGTGGAATTGCCTTCTTAGACTGTCAGCCCTGCAGTCCTGGATGTGGGGATTTAGAAATGCAGGCAGGCACCAGAGCTAAGCACAGCCTGAGCGGGCGTGACTGTGTGCAGAGGGCTCTTGGCACCGAGCTACCACCCTTGGTACCAGAGAAGTGCAGTCTAACAACGTTTGGCCAATGTGAGACATCGTGTGAGCAGTCTGGAGCTGATGTTTTACCTCAGTGCCTGGCTCTGCAGTACCTGGAATCTGTGGGTGCTGGCTGGGCACAGCACAGGAGCCCCACCACGCCCCAGGGAGGACTCGGCTGTGCGTGACTCGGGATTTTCCCTTCCACGGGCCTCAACCTGCTCTTGTAGCTGGCAGAAAAGGAAAGTTTGCCTTAAGCTACTGTGTAGCTGAAAGACAACGGAGAGCACAGGGATTCAAGACTTGAGTGAATGGCTGGGAGGGAAAACTAGACCCTGATGACTTTGCATCTCTGCTTCTGCATCTCCAGGTGCAGCAGAGTGACCAACCAATGTACTCTGCTTGGTGCCTTACAGTCAGGCCCTCTAACAAAGCAGAATGGTTTGCCCCGGTAAAAATTTAAATGTGCCAAAGAACCACAAAGAATAGAGCTTTTCTTAGAGCTGCATAAAACATATGCAGACAAATAAAATCAATGCAAAATAAAGTTCTAATATAATTGCTTAACCATCCTGATGTACTCTTCTGAGGAAAACCAGCAGTAAATGGTTGAGGTTTTTTTTTATCAGATTTTTCTGTCATCTGATTTCCTCTCATTTCTTTCAAGGACTTAGGCATGTGAGAATGCCTTGCTTCTCTTTCAGAGAGATAGGGCATTGTTTTCCCTGAAGTTTTAACACAAGTTTTCTCTCCCACCTCAGCTAAAATTGATGTTCTTGCTTGATTACAAATGCAACAGAACACATCTGTTTTCTCATTACCAGGTTTTAGGTTAAAAGCCAGTAAGTTCTCGTCTTTTCCATGCAGTATCCAGGGGCTAACACACATAAAAAAAACCCCAAAAATTGCTTATGACACTCAGAAATCACATTAACATTTTGATTTGCAATAGTTCTGATTCAACCACATAAAATTCTATAGGGGACTTCACTGAGTAGAATGAAGCATATACTATATCAAAACAATACTATCAAAGTCCTTTCAGATGCATAATCAGTTTGTACTTAACGGGACCCCAATTTGTTCTATATCCATTTTGCACAGGAGATATATTCAATTAATTAGTAGGCTTTATCTAGATCTGAATTCTATGACCTACTATTTATGAATTTGCTGCTTTTCTCGTTTTTAACCCCTCTCTGTTCTTTTTTAAACCAACAAAACCTAGTAATTACTCCAAAAGCTATTCTGTATGCTTCATAAAACAGATAAGGAAGCACCAGGTTGCCATTTATATTTGTTAAAATGAAAAATATCTCCTGGTTATCCTTTTAATGAATCCAGCTGTCAGAGAAATTAGCATGAAAGACTAACTCATGCAAAGAAGAATGCATAAATGAACAATAAATTATACAACAAATAAAATACATCATTTATATTTATTAGGAGCCTAATTCTGGATGCTCTTACTTATCACACCATCCCTACTCAATTCAAATACTAAACAGAAATATAGGCATTTTCATATTGGATCAGGATATGTTATTCCTTCTCTGAAAATGGTAGTACCACCTGGTAACTGCAGATGCAAGCGACAAGGGAATAGGCCTTAAAAAAACCCCGCAACATATAAACATAGAATTTTTTCTAATCTCTAAAGACACTGGCTTTACCCCAATGTTAAGATATATTGTCACTTTTATGAAAACTCTGGATGCTCCTTACAGTCACAAAAATACACAGATCTTTTTTGACCCATTCGCCTGTCCCAAAAGTAAATGAAAAGTGTTCCAAATTCCTTTTGCAGTGATCTGCCAGTCTGTACTACAAGGCATGTCAGGCTTCCTGTCTTCTGCTGGCCCACTACAGCCTCTTTCCAGATCCTTGCTCTAGGTTTTCTTCCTCTAAAAACAAAACCATGCACATGCAGGGCAAAGAACTGGTGTGCACTCAGGACTCGCCACATAAATGGCTGGGAGAGAGCACGAACATGCACCTAGACCCAAGCAAATCTGGCAGTGCTTTCAATGTCATCAGTTTGGATGTAGTTACCCTAATTTAGCCTTCTTTTAATTTGCAATGTAGAGACTTGTGTTGGGTTAAGCTTCAGTTACATCCCTGGGTAGCTGTAACACAGCAGTGTTTGTTCTGGTTCAGTATTCACCAAGGACATCAGCTACCTCTCATGTGAGCAAGTACCATGTATTTATTCCCACACTATCCTCACCTTGTTACTCCAGACTTGATTTTGTCCCTTGTCCTGTTGCACCAGAGATAATTTTAAAAATCCAGGGAATGTTACAGCTCCACCTTCCTTGTGCAGAGGTACCATCAGCTATCTTTTGATCCCACCCTCATTAGTACGCAGGATGCAGCTACAAAATGTGCTAACAGTTTGTCCAGGTAAATGGGTTACTGAAATATGATGGTCTTCAATCAAAACCAGCATTTAAAATGTACCTGATGGAGGCAGGAGTAAAAGCCTAATCAGGTAAAGAACATAAGCTAAATTGTGGAATGGAGCCATCTGAAAACTCATCCCAATCCGTTTTTCATGGTGTGGAAAATGAGAATAGGACCTTGGTGGCTACCACCGTAAATGTTGGACAAGAGCTGATGTCCAGATTCCAGGGGTATTATATCAATGTCAAGAGCTGGACTAATATTAATGTCTCTAGCTTGCACAATTTTGTACCAGGGAAGCAGGGAGTATCACTGGATAGACTGACTTACATTTGGTATTATCTGCTAGGCTGTGCTCAGGATTCTTCATTCAGTCTACTCAGGTAACTGTTGTATACGTGCTAAAACTCTACAGATTTCGGCTTTATCAACTCTTGCACTGAGTAATTAATCACTTCTTGGTCTAGTGCCACTCGTCAAGCCTTCAGAGAATTCCCAGTCTATTAGTTAATTCACATCCATCACTGTGATACCAAACTAAACACAAATAATTTTTTCCTTAAATTATTTGATTATTTACACATTTTGTTAATAACTAAGAAGACACTTTTTTAAAAAAAACCCCAAAACCCTAACTATTCTGCCTGTGAGCAAACCTTTATCTTCTGATCATTCCATTTGCATGTATCTGAAGATATCGTTTTTAATTCTTAAAGATGCCTGTGGTGTTGCACTCAGGCTACAGTTGGCTTACTCGGAGGACTAAAGTCAGAAATGTATTATTCTGACAGCAGGAGCAAACAAGCTGATGAGTCTTCTGTTGGCATGGCAACGCAACACTGAAACTAATTCACATCTTTGGTAATGACAACAAAATATTCTCTTCGAAAAGCATCGTAGTGAAGCATTATTTCATTCCACAATATCTTATTTTGCTGTTGGATTTTTGCTGGCTTTTTTTGGTTTTGTTTTGACAAATCATATTAAACTATCCTGTTTCTAAGCAGTCTGGTTTATTTGGATCAACATTCATACAACCTCTCTTCATGCTTTCTTTTCATAGTTTGATGGTATTCGCACCTTGATGTTTACCATTGCTCCTGAAAACTGCAATTACAAACGGCTCTCAGTACGCAAACTAATTAATTAACACCCTCAGCTTCTATTCGGGAGCTGTCAGTGCTGTAATGGATGACTTCTGGTAACAGTTACAGAAGCACTAGAGATTATGAGCTCTTTTTCTTTCAGTATATATCCGTGCCAGAAAAAAAAAAACAAAGAAAAAAAAACACAACAAAAAAAAACCCCAAAAAACCCCCCCAGAAAAAAACAGCAAAAAAACCCCAGGTAAGGATGATACTTCAGAAATCTTCACATAACAGTACAGATGCTGAACTGACAGAAAGGGTCAAAACTCCAGTTAGAATTCATGAAGTCCATGATTTCAGAGAAACTGTATAGAATAAAGGTAGTCTCAACTAAGTTATATTTGATACATACTCATCAAAAATATTTAAGATTTAAAAAAAAAAACATACTGAAAATCCCTTACAACATTGTGGACAAGCAACAAGAAAGCCCTTTACAAAAGCATTATGGAATATAATACCACTTCCCTGTACACGTACATTCTCCTTTTAATATCAAGGACCTTGTTTCCTGATTAGATCTGATCAGTTCTGCCATTAATTTTATGGAAAACAGACCTGTCCCCCCAGCCTGCTTTCTGCTGTCCCAGCTCCAAAGAACTCACTGATCTGAACATGGGACACAAAGAAAGGAGAGGAAAAAACAAAATGCAGAAGGGCAGAGCAATTTATCCAAATTCAAACAGGTAATGGGATAAACTGAAACAGATGCTAGAACACCCAAGGAAAGAGATCAAGGTTTCAGATCTCATTCTTTCCTGTGATTCAAGACACCTTGCAATTAAAAACAAACAAACTAACAGCCTGAACAAGACAAACCACCATTATTCTGCCCATTTAAAAGCTAATCATACAAGTGTAACAAACTTTCCCAGTGTTTGAAAGAGTTTCCAAGAGACCCTTAAAATAGGCTACAAAAACTATTGATAGCCTTTCTTTTGGCTACAAGTCACGGAACAGGGAAATTATTTGCGTGCCTGAGCAGGAAACTGATATTGGTCAGTTCAAAACCCATGATATGAGTAAACTATTCCACTTCAACCACTCACTACCAAAAATTACTGACACCTTACAGTTTGTTATGTTGATCTCATTAATTTTCATCATTGCTTCCATCGGAAATAAAACTCCATGAAACTGACATTGTGTTCTTTTCATTAGGAATACGCTGGTTTTCTGTGAATAATTTATATCCATTTTTCTGTGGTTTTGTCAATCACAGCACCACAGACCGCAATACTGGCAATTTTTTTCCTCATGCACACACCGTTTTAGGAATGACTTTAGCAGGAGTTTTGGCAATTTAAGCACTGCAATTTGGAGACCAAGTCATGCTGGGAGTACTGACATCTAGTTTAAGAAATGAGTTCTTTAACTACTGGTCTGGCTTCGAGGTGATTTTTCTGCTGCAATTTTTTTCTTTAATGCTTTTAGGAAAGCACTCTCATATAGCTAACTTTTCATCATTTGTATTTGTCCTGTGTTCCAGTGTTACTAAATGAGATTCAGTTCAGAACGAAGGTTAGAAACAACACACACAGTGAAAGGCAAACTGCAATAAAGAAAGGGTGAAAAAAGCCCATTCCCTGGAGCTCAAATCTCTCTCCTTCAAAGGCAGAACCATATCCTTTTAAAAATGTTATGTTATATGGGAAGCTACTGCATTTTGAAAACTGGATGCAATGTGCTATTTATACTTAATTAGCTCTGTGTTTCATCTTTTTCTTTTACAGGTCCTTTGTCGGCCTATGTAAGTGCAACCAAAATTCTGCTTTTCTTAAGGGTTTGTGACCCCCTGATACTATTTTTTAGGAAATATCTGCGTGTTCTACCCCATTATGATATTCCATTGTGCTTTTGACTTGGACTGAATTGCATTAAGATGTAATTACATTGAATTACAGTAATTCAGACCTCCCATCACACCTTCACTGTTAAAGTAAATAGAAACTCCCACAATAAAGGACAAGAAAGAACTGCAGAATTTTCCTTCCATTTCTTGCCGTCATTTCCTTTCCTATCCATCACCACTTAGATATACCACACAATTTTAAATTATTTACACCAATGCTAGTAAGAATCCAGATGAAAAATGCAGGCACTGGACAATTTCAAAAGCAAGGCTTTATAAGAACTAAAGGAACACTAAAGAAAAGAAAGTCCTCCGCTCCCTCTGAAAGATACTTGAAAAGTCTTTCACTTTATATTTTCTTACACTCTGTTTCATTTCCATTTAATTCTAAAAGCAAAGCCTTTGGCGGAAAAAGCCAATGAGAAACTCTACACTTGTCAAAGAGTGAATATATTTGTATATCCATAAAAAATAATAAGAGTTATTAATAGTCAGAATTACCATGACTATTTACAGACACGTTTTTCACTTCTTAGAATATACAATACAGAAAATATAGAAGTACTTTTATAAAGACTTTGAAATATATAACCTGTTAACATTAAGGTTATCTACCTGGTAGATACGAAATAATATTTTTCATTGGAGGACAGAGATGAGCACATAATTTCAACCTCTGAAAGAGCTGTTGCTACTCAGTAGCAGAGAGACAATGCTAGAGCAAATGAACCACCATTTTAGTCTTTCTGCCTGCAATTATCTTGTCTAATATGGTTTAACAATTTGCAGCTCTGGTTTTCATATACCGATAAAACCTGGTGAAGATTCTGAGTGAGTATAACATCCTTTTTTTTTTTTTTAAACTGCACTGCTGGGAGTTCGGCCATTTCTAAATGACCAGCAGAGTACCTATAACCTTCCTTGACTTTGTAAGAGACAGGCAGCATGCAACAATCTACAAAATTACAGCATTAATGATTCTGGAGGAGTTGTGTTTTTCTATGAAAATATGGACATGATCAATACCCTCAGCTTTGGCTCACTTCAGTCAGAGGCAGAGAATGCCACTGATCACCACAAAGAGAGAAAACCAGATGGGAAACCTTAAAGGATGTGCCGTGCTGGAATCAGCTCAGGCAAAGAGAGGCAAACAGTGGATTTGTGATGAATGAGGCATTGAAAATTGCACAGGGAGCAAGGCATAAAAGGATCACTCCTAGCAGGTATGGAAACTCCATCTGTGGCAATGAGACACACAGAGGCAGAAAGTACCCTAACAATACAAGAGTACAAAAGAACACAGGAAGGGCTTTGAGAATGAACTAAGAATAATCTAAGGTGAGAGGGGCCACAGAGTCTTTATTATACCTTCTTAACATCCATTTCTTACCACTCACATATGAGCCTATTTTCTGAGCTTGTAGACTTCCTTTAAAGATCACATTTTAACAGTGAAAAGCTACTCCAGGCTACTGAGAAATATTTTTCTCTTAACTCTTGCTAAGTCGTATATAAAGCAGGACCCAATCCTAGACATTATTCTGAGGAGTCTGGTGTGAGAATTGCAGATAAACTGTATCAGCTTACAGTATCTCACATATACTAAGGTTTACTGCTTTTGTAAGTGATTGTTGCTAACAGAGAACTAATGTCCACAAAGAATTTGAGCACATCTTTGAGGTATAGTGAAAGAAAGTGATCTCTGTCGAAGCAATCCGCTAGGAACTGCAGTTTTTGAACTTCATGAAAAGCAGCAATAATTTGAGAGCTAATGGGATACCATCAGGGAGTCTTCAAACTCTCAGGTAAGGCAATTCTTTATTCTCAGCAGTTTCTACAGCTGGAGGAGAAATATTGTATTAGCTTAGACCCGAATCCTGAAAGGAACTCCCCATTAACATCGATCTCTTTTCCCTGGAACAGCCAACAGTAACTATTCAGACATCAGGAACACTGAACACCTCTTTGAAAACATTCCATGGAGGAATTTGCACATTCAAGTCATGGTAGAACTACAGCAACACCAAGCACATTTCAAGTCTTACAGTGCCAGGGACTGTTTCCTTAGCTGGCATCCCCAAAGACTGGTTTTATCCTTAAACATTCAGTAAAAGTAGTGTGTAGCATCTTTCAAGGAATTTCATTTATGTGTATGCTTTCTAACAGTTCTCTCTCTGCTTTCCAGGAAATTTTGTTGTTCCTTCCTAGGAATTGCTCAAATGATTTCTAGCAATGCTCCTGCTGCTTTCTGAGAATTTTTTTTCAACAGGCTTGCAGAAATATCTCCTGTGCTTTCTAGGAATGTTTCCGTTGCTTTCTTATGCCCACTACTTTCTAAAATTATTTTCTCAGTGCTTTCATCCAGGAACCTTCCCAAAGCTTTCCAGGTCTTTTTCTATTGCTCTCTAAGAATATTCTATGTGCTTTCTTGAATCCTCCCTGTTGCTTTCCGGGAATTTTGTCTACATGGTTGCTAGGAATTTTACAGGCTTCCTAGGAAATTCCAAACTGCTTTCTATGATTCTTTACAGATACTTCCTGTTGTTTTCCATTAATACTCCTGTTATTCCCTAAGAATTTATTCTAGGATTTTCTGGAATTTATTAATGCTGCTCCCTAGAAATTTCTTTTCTAATTAGAGATCTTTTCCACTACTTTCTGGGAAACCACTTAATAGATCCTAGGAATACCACCCCTTGAACTCAAAAACGCCTTTTAAGAATGCTCCAGGTGTTTTTCTAGGAATTTCCCCATGGCTTTTTGGGGATCCTGCTAATGCTTTTGTAAATTTCCCTTTTATGACATAAATAGACACACGAGGGATAATTGATACTCAAATAACATTCTGACAAAAAGAAGGGAAAATGTCCCTGGGCTAGAAATATTGCCAAATTATTTTGCTGCTCGTGCAGGTGGCAGGTCAAGTTGATTTTCTGTGAATCCTTTATAGCTACACTCTATTACCTGGGGGTGCACTGACACAATGGCAGTGAACCACAGAGCTACAGCTCACCCACTCTTTCACTGTCCTGGACCTCAATAATCACAATGTACCTTCCTTCCATCTTAGTCAATATAATTTGATCACCTGATATTCTGAATCTCGATGCAAATATCCTTTTCTTGGTAAATTGATTACAACTCGTAGCAATCTTCTACCAGATTGCTTTTTCCATCATACAGAACTATCGGTTTTATGTCTTCATGTCCAGAACTTCAACCCTCATCCTAGTCTAGTTCCGTGTCAGAGTACCCAGCTCTTATCAGGGCAACCTGGCAAGGGCAGTACTCACCACCTGTTCATTCAATTTACAAATAAATGTATGGCTGTTTCTTCCAGACTGCAGCTCTGGCTAGGAAAAATCTCTTTGTCATCAGTCACATAGTTAGCTCATGGCTTTCATTCAAACACTTCAGATTTCTCTTTCCACAACACTTCTACAAGTATTGACAGCACAGGGGCTGCTTGAGATAATAAGACCACAGACTTTCATGACAACATCACCACGTGGTCTTTTCTGTGTTTCCTGAACATGTTTATGTCCCTCTGATATCCATATTTTTTTCTTTTTTACTCCCTAGGGCAGAGATAATTATTTAGTTTTGGACCGTACATCACCTAATTTGAGTTCGACATCCACAGAGCTAGGAGGAAATAGCTGCTTTATTTCAAATATCACCTGATAGTTTTGAGCAAGCCATTTAAGTAGTTTTAGAAAATTGGCAAAATTATAAACAGTTATATTAGTATCATAGACATTCACTACATTGTCAGTATTGTTTCATTATACATCCATGCTCTCATTTTCTACCTAGGACTCAGGTGAAAGGTTGCTTTCCAAACCAATTAACCCTGTGCTGTCATTTGTAACCTGAAAACTTTAGACCTCTGTATCATGGTCATAGATTGCCTAAATAAATGTCAGAAGGATTCATATATATTGATACTAATTAAAAACCTATACTGTTTTATTGATGGAAAACACCTTTAAGTGCTTTTTAAATAGATTCTGTCAAATTCCTTTAAAAATCACAGATGGTTTGATTTGGATTTTCATTGACAGAAAAAAATGCAGAGGATTATATAATCTACTGAAAACTATGATGGTCTCGGGACGTGACAAAAGTAAGACTTCCATAACTTAATGAATGGCTGGTCACTGTTAAAAGTGTGCTGCTGTGAAAGAGGAAAGAAATCAAGGTCTTTTGTTCACTGACTTTTACTGACAAGAGATCCAAGCAAACAAAGGCAAATCTACTTTAAGGTTTAAAACCAGGGCAAACCTTTATTCTTTGAGAATAAAGTAGTTTCGTGTCTTCAGGGTTTAGTGTGCTATTTTCCTCTTAAGCCATTTTGTTAATGAGAAATCTGTTTTCAGCGTTGTTCAAGGAATACCATTAATATGAGATGCAGGGCTCTGTTTGAAGGGACAAAAATGTGTGGGGAAATGCTGCATTTTGTAAATCTCATAATGGTTCTTGAACTTCAGTCTGGTGAGGTACATAACTGGAACAGAGGGCATTAAAAAAACTAACACTGAAGCATACTACAGCTCTTCTAATGGATATCTTCTGGGGATCTCAACCAAGGAAACACATTACAAGGAATGAGAGATATTATTCTCTCACAGTACCAGTTAGCAAGTAACTCACAAGTGCTCTACTGTGACTGTGTTTTCCTCTTGTTTTTCCTTCCATACAACCGGGTGCTGCCTAACAGCAATAGCTATTCTTGCTTAGTTGAAGAAAACTTTAGTAGAGAGTACTTCTCAAGTCAATTTGGGTCTGAAATGCTTGCAGGCTTATTACTGAAAAAAGTCCCTCAATTAGACAATTCTAAGAAGTGTTTTAAAAAATACCATATTTATAATTCAGAGAAATCTATAACTGGAGAAATTTCACTGGCATTTTACTAAAACTCTGTGGGAAATTTCTGGAATATGTTGCATTTTACTGACTTATTCTACTTTTTTCCTGCACTGATCCTCTTTGAAGGATCAGTACAAGTCTCTTGCTCTATTCCAAGTGCTGAATAGTGACAAAACATTTCAGCTAGCTATAAGAATTTTTTAAAATACATTCACTTCTCATTCTTTAATGTGTCTGCTGTGCTTTAGCTGAAAATATTTTTGTAACTGGAGAGCTTGCCTGCTGTATACAAGAGCCTCAATACCAGCAAGGGGGTTGATTAACGCTATATGCATATACCTAGAATTTTCATGATGAATCTCAATGGATTTGAACATTAATTGAAGAATGCATTTCTAAAGTAATTTCTTCTTCTTTTTCCTTATTAGTCAAGAACCACTAAATTGCATATTCTGAGTTACAGCACTTGAAACTGGTTGTTAAATCCAAAGGGATGGAAAGGAGTTTGAAGTTAGCATATTAAGCACATTTTGCTCTGCACATGATCTTAATTTACATTGTATTGCATTAATAGTCTCTTTAATGTTATATTTCTCCACTATCTTGGGTGGGAGGTCTGAAAATATGTGAATAACACTTCCAATTGTTTTGCTGTAAAAAGGCAACTGTTCTCTACTGCTCTGAACTAAAAATGTAATTCTTATTTTAATGATATTTTAGACACATAGTCACTAAAAATAAGTAATCCAGTAAGGACTCTAGCAGCATTCAGAAGACAATGTTGAGAACACGTTGAAAGTTTCATGATCCATTGGCTATATGACTGACAGCAGAGTCTGATTTTCAGTAGAATTGAGTGCTCTTTACTGTTTTTTCTCAGATTAAAGGGCATGCAAATGCATTTTTAGACATATTCAGGCTCCTTTTTTGTCTTTTGAGTATCAATAAAGGGTCTCACTTCTAAGAAATAATGCTGATGCTCTTAGGCAAACATGACACTGAGATGCTCAGACACTCAAAGCAGGAGTAAAGCACCTCTGCAGAAGACATTCATGGAATTGATTCAGGGCTGACACAAGACTTTCCTGTGACCCTTGATCATGGTTGCCAGCAAAGCCTGAAATAATTCCCTAATTCAAAAATTCACTAATTCCCAGCCAACTGCTTAGGCTTACTAATTACCCAAATATTTCAGAATATCTCTCTTCAGACCCAGAAGCAGCAGAGGATTTTCAAGGAACATATTTTCTTTTCTCTCTTTTCAACCAAAGAGATCAAGTAAATTCAATTAAAGCTCATTCTAAGTGTGCAGCACTTCCAGATTAACAAAAATATAGTGCATTCTATGTGAAGAGATATTGCATTAAAATCTCAGATTTTATAACTGTTTGTAAATAATCAAACCTCTTCCACTATCTCAAAATAATATTCTAGGAAAGCCACATTGGCAACAGGCTGGAAGCCTTACCAGTCCCTTCTAGTGAAGGCACATTGGGGAATACTTTGTAAACACCACCCTGCAACACTCATTAGGGATCATCACTGATTCTATAAAGTGTCGATAAACTCTGTTTGGATAGGTATTTTTATTTAGATGACAAACTTAGATGGTTATTGCCTATATGTTTGTATAGATAAAGGCATAGATATATTAAGATTCAGTCTTAGCCAGACTTCTCAGTGCCATTTTAATGGCAGGACTGCGTTTGTTGCAGCCCCTACAAACTGGATTTTTTTTTCCTGCATTGACAAACAGCAGGGAAAGTGATCAGCTTTGGAAGCAGTTTTTTACACTATACTTATTGTTGGAGAGACAGAAGTCTTATTTCATTATCCCAGTTCTTCTGCTCTCTTACAAGCAATGCTCATAGATTCCCAGGGGAGCAGAAGCTGCCATTTAGTGACGATTTCAGTTCCTACCTAGCTATACCTACTTTTTCAGATAAATGTTTTTGGGGTTGAGGTAGTTGTGGTGTTTGGTTGGTTGTTGTTTTTCCAAATGAAATTTTTAAAATTGCAGGGAATAAAAGCAAAGTGGGAAGAATGTCAAAACAAGGGAGAGCAGAATGACAACCATGACAAGTAACCTGTAAACACAGAGAAATCATTTATTTGTCCATAATCTGTTATAGCTTTAGCATTTCTTTGATGAGTGACTCATTTATGATCTATCACTACTTCTGTTGGCTGGGGATTTGTCCAAGCTGTGGTTTGACAATAGAGCAAGTGCAACTTGCAGAATCCTAGCACCAGATTGAAAATGATACAGTCACAGAATAGTAAGGGACCATCTGCTGTCAACTCCTTCTATTCTTTTGAGGGAGGTTTTTTGAGAGCTTGTGGGGATTTTTGTGCCTACTGTGACACTCAGTGGGTGAGTCAGGCCCAGTTCTGTTAGTCAATACCACTCTAATCCTATGTGGGTTAGTCGGTCTTCCTTCAGTAAAAGCACAGGCTGCGTGAGCTCTCTGACAGTGTCATGGGGTGCTGCCACAGAAAATACATCCAATGCCTGGAGTTATCTGGGTCATACCTGCCCTATTTTGAGATCTGAAAGCACACAGAAGAATCATTGGGTCTGGAGCCCAAAGTGTGTGATGCTGCGCCTGTTTCCTGCTCTCTCTAACTACAGCATCTTGAACAGCAAGCAAAGGTAAGCGTGTTCCCAACACAAAGCCTTGCAGCACTGAAAGTGGATTCCTCACACAGATCACCTACTTCACAGACAACTGCAATTCTCATGAATATGCAGCCATCCAAACCCTCTGGAGGAACAATATGTAAAGACACTAAAAGCAAACTGGGTACTTTTCTCTCCTTCCAAAACATAGTTACTTGGCTTGCCTCTTTATTTATGCTATTATATATTTTTTTTTTTTTACTTTTGAAATTTCTCTATTTTTCCCTATATTTAGGAATGAATAAAGTTGTTGTGACTAAAATAAGACTAAGAAGTTATGGATAGAGAATAGTTTCCGAACAAAAAATAAAAGAAATAAAGAAGAGATTGAAGAGCAGGCTCAAGAAAGAAATAGGCAAGGATGAAAAAGAACAGAGATACAAGAAAAAGGACAAAGTAGTGCAAAGAAGAGCCAGAGGGAAGGAAAGTAAGTTGATAAAAGACAAGTGGTAGAAAGGAAGAATGAAGGTGACAGAAGAAAAATAGTTGTAGGAATTAAAAACAACTCCCCGAAGACTCAGCATTTACAAAAAGATCCTTCCAGATAATGTTCTCAAATCAGTTTCAATTTCTTTCCTGCCTTCACTATGTTAGGTGGTTTCCATACAATATTTTTAACAGTGAGAAGAAATATTTTTAGTTTAAATTTAGAGTCCAAGTCCTTTATCACTTTTGTTACTGCTCAGGTGGCTGTTATTCCAGGCTAGCAAGACAGAGCAAGAATTAATTGATAATTTAAATTCTTCATCTTGAATAGTCAGCAGGACTGAGGAGACCTATGCACATTAGTTCCACTAAATATTCTGTCAGGCTTATATCCATTACATAGGTCCTTTCTTATTTACATGACATTTCCAAATTGAGAGTTTACTCCAGCCTTTGGTCCATCACCCCTATTTAAACTCCCTTACATTTTCTTCTTTGGTAGAGACAGATATAAGTCCCAGACTTATCACTTCTCAATTGCTTTTAAAGATATTTCTATCCTCTAAAATGCTGCACTTAAAGAGTTAGCAGACAAAGACCTCACATATGTTTAAGGTTTGCCTTAAGGCCAGACAGAATGGATACTCAGATGAGAGATTCAAAAACATGATGCTGTGCTTTAAAAATGCATTTCATTTGAATGCTTCCTAAAAGAGACATGTAAAATAATGTGTAAACATAATATACATAATATACACACACAGCTTATCTATCATATTATATAAAGTCTAAAAGACTTGTAGGCACATTGGTATTTGCAAAACCACTTAGTTAACGATGAAGTCCCAGATCCTTTTAACCTGGTTTTCTTCAGTGTGGTTTTGTATGGATAAAAGTATTCCTGACATCTAAAGAATTACAGTAATCTTTAGTCAACATAAAATGTGAGGATAACGATAACCATATAGACCATGCATATAGCTTGCTTTTCTGATTTCTTCAGTGAATAGAAACAAACTTGCTTACTGCCAACCCAGACTTCTTTCTGAACTGTACTGCTTTCAGTTATTTTGACTATCCCTTTAGTTTTCAAGATATACATTTGAATTAATATCTTTTAAAGGGCGTTTCATCTCATTAGGTAAAATGTTGTAATAAATCTTTCACTTTTAAAAGATAAACACAATGAATATCCTCTCCTGGCAGCATCTACCCACCTGTTTTCCCCCATGTCACAGTAGACAATTAAGAACAATCTTTTTGAGAATAGCTTTCCAGCACCTAACACAGCCATTTTACTGATATTGTTTACTTAGGGGCAGAGCAACCTCTGATGAATTCCTAGCTGATGAAGTGGGAAAGTGCACAACCCCAATCAAAACAAAGAAACCACTTTCCACACTGAGCAGTATTTACATGGATTCACTCCGTTGTGATGTGTCCTCTCTGCCACCACTCTAGAACTTACCCATTGCTCGTTTGCAAACCTGCTGAGAGAGCCAACGTGGATCTGCTTTCAGCACGTGGCTGCTTTGTGCAGTCTCCAGCACAGAGGGGAAACAGCAATCAGTTTGGGGGCAAGCACAGAGGCTTTCAGCTATTCTAATTCAGAAAGACTTTTGTATTCCTGCACCCAGCCACCACTCTTCTGACACTCAAAACATAATCACAGAAATTAACTTCTGCAGCTTGTCATGGCACAGATACTTTAAAATTATTTTGACTTTCAGCACAAGCACTTTCCCAAGACAACCTAAGTTTCAAGGCCCCAGATGTATATCCCATGAGAATTCTCTGCTGTGATATTCTCTGACACAGTAAAACTGCTCTGTTCAAGTCTCTTGGGCATATATCTTTTTACCAGAAAAAGAAAGGCTATGACAGAAAATCCCAAGCCTGCATGATACTAGTTGAAATCAAAGCAGAATTACAATCTTTTTGATCATGCAGTGCCAAAGGAGGGGAAGTGCCATTATATACAGGGATATTCTTCCCTATTTTCACATGCCAGGAATCTCTTAGAAAAACTTGGTTTACATTTTCTTATTTATATGAATTTCTAAAAAATTTTTAGAAACCCAAACAGGAAATGAGCAATAGTTATATTAAAAAAAAAAAAATCCAAGAAAAACAGAAAATAAACAAATACCAACATTTCCCTGTAGCTAATTTCCAGCTGTTACAAAATCTAACCAAGAGAATTACAGATAATAAGGAATTGCTGCTGTTTTTCTGTAGTACCTGGCATGGCAGACACACTGGTAGAGCCTGACTT
This sequence comes from Edolisoma coerulescens, assembly GCA_013397115.1. NCBI lineage: Eukaryota > Metazoa > Chordata > Aves > Passeriformes > Campephagidae > Edolisoma > Edolisoma coerulescens. Next base: position 256,328 of record VWZW01002788.1, on the reverse strand, counting down.
GAAACAGAGGTCCCCAAGCTGTATCAGCATTAACACCTGGTCTAGCTAAAACTGTAAGTCATAGATGAGTTTGGTCTCCTAAAGATACAGTTGCACTTGAATACAGTAGGTATGTAACCTTCAAAATGAAAAAAAACCTACCATGGATTAAAAGAAATACAGCAAACTTGTAGGCACAACAGTAGTTACTGCTGGATAGGAACTATCATCAGTTACAGTATCTAAGGTAACTGCAGGAAATTAAAATGGTTTATGGATTTATGGAAAAGTTGGCCTGAAAAGAGTGAATGAGTAGCAGTGGCTTGGATTCACTGAAATAATTTGGAGAATGAGGGTTTTCATGGCTAGCATCTTAAGAGATAAGAGTTAACCAATTTTTTCAGACAAGCCTTATTATGGTCACAATTTATAAAGAGGTTAAGTTATAATTTGTTTGGGTTTTGGGGCTTTTCATTTTGGTTTTGTGTTTTCTTTGGTTAAAGTTCATCACTGCCCCATTCCTAAACAAGGACTTCAGTGAAAGATCCCACATTTACAACTGAGATGAAAAGCTATGGAAAGTGGATTCTAGACAGATACAGCCAGTGAAATAGTTAACAAAAATAGTTTGCTTTTCCTAGTCAGAATAATAATCAAAATTTTTCAGATGCCTCATTGCATCACAAATTAATGTTCTACAGGTGATTTGCACTTTTTAAAATGAGAAATAAAATTAGTTAATTCTACATATTGTACTGTTCTATACTATCATTAACACCTATGTACATCATAAATTACAGAAGTTTACCTCCCTAATGTTCAGGATTTATTCTAAAATAGGGCAACTTTTATTATGTATACATTAATCAAAACCGTTCAGCAGTATTATTCATGATTATATTTCTCATTCATGGTAGTTAATTGGTATTTGAAATTTGGGCTATGCTCATTAAGCTCTGTGGCTACATGGCATGCCTTGGTTTTCTTTTGGGCAAGATCAAGTTCCTACATCTAGAATTTCTTTGCAGAAATATTTGGCATTTTCCTTTAAGATATAAACTTTCCAGATTTTTCTAACAATGAAGACATTAGGTATGTATTTCCCAGGCAGAACCCCCAAAGAGATGTCAACTCACTAGGAATAAATTCATTTAATATTTCAGCTGGGTGTGTATCAAATACCCCCATTGAACACTGTGGTAAATATTCATCTCTGCTAAACATAAGTGATAGCCTGTGTCTAGCTCTTTTTGCAGAAATAAAAGAAATAGAAAAGTCCCATAAATGTCAGCAAAACCTGAATTTAAATGAACGGAAACTGGCAATTTCTAACTATGCACCATCTGAAGGCTAGAATTTATTTATTTATTTAATATGCTGAAGGGCTCTGCAGTCCACTGGTACCTCACTTCATAGAGTATAAAACGGACTGGTTTAAACTTGTCATGGCAAATAGCTGTGTGAAATCTAATCTCTTATTCAGACAATGAAACCCAAGAACCAATCTTAGATTTAATGCTGAAAATATAAGAAAAATATACTGCAGGTTGTTTAGATCTGCCTAATTGTACCTTACCGGCTGTGTTCCATTCCTTATGAAATACCTCTGGCTTAGAATCATGGGCTTTTTAATAGCACTCTAAATTAAACTTAATTCCACCTTCATATCCTCTGTACTAAAAAGAATGTTCTAAGCTTAGAAGCCATTATGAAGTTTAAATCTGTTTGAATCACTGATCACGTTTCAGACCGCTTTTAAATAACTTTTATAATATACACATTGAAGTTTCTGGTGAGGGTACTGCAAGATCTGTGAAACATTATTATGATATAGCTGTATCATTATTAATAAACTAATAATAAATGTTGAAATTGAAACACAGAATTCTTTCTCCTCTGAAACAAAATTCTTTTTCATATTCTGTCTATTTATGACACATCACAATGATTCAGCAGTAGAGCTGAAGTTACCTGTCCTTATATGCAGTACAGTGTCAGGCTAAACAGCTTTCCTTAACCACCAAGGTCAGAGGTGGTTGCAACATGTCCTTCTTTGACCAAATAATTGCAAATTTATGGCATGTCACATTTCGTTGATGAAAGAAAGCTACTTGAGAGGATTTATTCTGATTATTACATGGTGTAATCAAACGATTCTTGCAGTGATTATAACAACTCTGACAAACTATTTTTTTGTGGAGAAGTCTTCTTTGCACCTTAAACAGAGTCAGTTGTGTCCCTTCTGGTTCAATGCAGGCTTTGCCCTGACAGTGTGCATATGCATAGTCTGTTATCCTATTAGCACCATAAAATCAAAGTTTTAAATGCCTGGACTCTGATGGAAAATGCACCTCTCTTATAAAGACAGATTGGGGTCAGGCACAGCCATGGTTCAATGACAAGAGTATGAGATAAAACACTGCTCATGGGTGACAAACTCCCTTCACCTCCCTCCTTCCCAAGTCAAAAGAACACACCCATTCCTCAGTACTAAACCTTATTCTACCTATTTCCAGGAAAGACATGAATGTTAGGAATTGTATTTTAGGCTGCTGTTTTACTTTACAATATAGATGAAGTGATATTCAAAATTAAGCAAATGTTATCTTGGTAAAAGCATAACTCTCACGCAAAAAATGCCATTTGCTAGCAGAACACAACATGAGACATGGCCTCTTCTCAGAAAGAAACAAAACGTGATATACCCAAGGTCACAGTGACTATTCTTCCACTGTTATTTCCAAGAAGTCACAAACCAGCTATACTTCTCAAATTTGAAGGATTTAAAAAAAATAACTTCATAGGAGCACTGACTATTTCTCAAGGAAACTGTTGATCCCTAAAATATATACTTTATATTTTGTCTGTACCTCAGAGCTACTGTCTGGAACAATTAATTTAAAAATTTTTCTCCATAAATTCATACACTAGCACTGTATATAGACCTATTCAAATAAAGCAGATAATAGGAAAAGTCTCCATTCTTTGCTACATACAGAAAATTAATTACCAAGCAAATACGTGCTTATTTTGTTGCATCAATGCTATGCAAGTCAGTTCAGAAAAGCTAAGTTTCATGCTTCTCTAGTTCCCCCTCAAAGTGTGGTTTTCCAACTCCTTAAGAACACAAAGGAAGAAAAAGTGAGTGGTTTATGGCCACAGGTTAACACTGTCAAGTGATGCAAAGAAAAAAAATCTGGAAAGTTACTCTGCGCTTGATGGAACAACAGCTGGTAAGGTATTATACAGCAACTTTCATTTACTGTAAACTATTAAACTACAGAAGGCAGAAGGCTGAAAATGAAATTAAACTCAGCCATACATCACCAGTGATTTTCCTTTCAGCAGCTTTGAACTCTGGAATGGATTATGCAGTGAATGCGCACATGGCATTATGCTGGAAAGCATTTGCAGAACAGGAAGTTACTTCCTCTGCAGATCTAAACTGGAGCAATTTCAACCACGTAGGAAAACTTTGAAAACATTAACTGTATTGTGTATTACAAGAAAAAAGTAGGAAATCCCAAACAAACTCAAACAAAACTTGGACAGAATTCAATATAGAAAAATTTCTTTTATAAATGTTTTATGCAGGCATCCAGTGTCTTTCAAACAAATGGCATCTTCTCCTCACTAATTCTCTTCACGAAAGGCTGAGTTACTGTTTAGTGGAAGATATAGAAAATTGAGAAAAGCCAATTTTTTTTTGCTTTTAAATAATCTCTCTTGTTATTTGAAGCTACTTGTTTTAGAACCATTTTCCCAGTGGAACAGTAACAAAAATATAACATCACAAGGGAACCAACATTCCCCAGTAATGAAACATCACTCCAGAAGAAAACATTTTCATACTTGCAGGATTTGCAGTGAAATCTACAACACTTCAATATTTTATGTTCACTTTCAAAGCTCCTGTTCTGATGATATGAAAAATCAGGCTTGAAGAATTCCAAGGATCTGAAAGCACAACCAGCTGAATCCAAAACTCCAGTGGCTTTTATTTTTACAGCTCCCATAGGAGTGTGACACACATATCCCAAAGTGAAGATGCAAAGCAAACCATAAAATGAATTTAGAATGGGTTCATGCAACTAACATCACCTCATCAGCATTGTACAATTGTCCACAGCTCCACAGGTACCATTTACAGATAGAATGTGTCCCTATTATGGTTTCAAGAGTACAAAATCTCTAAGCTCACACACTAAAACTTGTTCATGGTCTAAGCAATGCATTAGCATTCAATATGATGTAGGAAACAGAATCCTAGAAATTACATTCAACAACTTAAAAAAAAAAAATCAGCATCATCTGCAGTTCCCATTGTCCTTTCTTTTGTTACATCTTTTAATTTATTTTCTCATACAGCATTTTAAGACACAAGAAGGGGTCATTCAATAATACTTACTGGCTTATTAATCCAGACTGTATTCTTAAACACCAAAATAAAAAAAATGTTTATAAGTTACTAAATTAATTCTTCTTAAAAATGGGTATTTGTAAAGAACCCTAATAATTTTGACTTTAAGGATTGAGTCACCTTTAATTTGGTTGCTATAGAAACCCTGGGACTCAATAATTGGACACTGTACTATAAAAAAAACTAGAGAACCCACAGATGGACACTGAGACATCCAAACTCCTTGTGTAGCTCTGAAAATCTTGGCCTAAAAACATAGTTATTTGCTATGTCAGGTTTCAGAAAGTCAAAGTTAAAATTATTTTTATTAGTGTATTTCAAGACCAGAGTGAATAACCTGAATTATGAGCTGGAATTCCAGCTGGAATTATTCTGTGCCTTTTTAGAAATAGTTTCTGAATGCATCCACTGAAAGATTTGCACACTGATAGTTTAAGCAGGGCTGAGTGCAGTGTTACCCAGTGACAAACCAGGTTACAATCCACACTGGATCACAAGGTAAATCTCTGTCTTGAAAAAAACCACAGCCTGCTGCTTTTAAAATGAAGCAATCTATGAAGCAGAGCTACAGGACCCGAGAGACCTACACCAAGTTTATTTTAACAACGATCACTGCTTAATCTGAATTATTCTGACAGACAAGTATGCAGATGTTTACCTACACTGTCAAGTTTCTAATTTTAGAAAATAAGAAATTAAGTTTTTCCCTGGCATATTTCCATGTGCAAAGGATAAGATTTTATGAGGAATTTACCTTCCCAGGATTGCAAAAGAATGCACATCTACCCTCACCAAGTCAGTGCAAATAAGAAAGTGAAGAATAATTAAAATGCCTGGCTTACATTAATTGACAGAAGACTTTGGTTCAGCCACAAGGTCAGTACAAACCAGTAAATATCACAGCTTTTTGATCTTTCACTAAACTATTACCATGAAGTAGAGCAGTGTCTACACTTGTTTTTAAGACAATCAGGGCTGTCTCTTAAACTAAAACTATTCTGAAAAACCCAGCTGAGGGAAGGTATGACACCACATGATCTTGAGCTGTGGTTTCATGAATTGTGGATATAGCTGGAGCAAAACCAGAACACAACAGTGAGTGGACATATGATATCAAATGTCCGATTTCTGAGTAGAAATCAAAAGGTGGATAGCAAGAGTACTATTAATAGAAAATAAGCACAAACAATAATTTTCTTAAGCAACTGAGAAAATATTCCAAGCTGTTTTGTCAATTTAATTTCCACAAGTTATGCAAAAGTCCAAAATCTTCAATTTTAAGAAATTCCTGCTAGTTCACACAGAGTTCATTGAGCCTTTTGCACATAACCAGAGTTCCAGCCTGTACTAAACTGTTTTCAGTGCCTTGAGTTCTCACAGTGATGTGTTGCAATGGCAAAGCTAAGAACCAAGTGAGTTCCTAATTGTTACTACTTCCATGGACCTTGTCCACACAAATAAAAGACATGGAGTGGTAACTCAAGCTCTGCTTCAGTTTCTTAATGAACTTCAACCTCCAGAAGCCACAGCCATACCAATTCCCCATTTACATTATGTTCTTTCTCCCTTTAAGTACCAATTAATTCTATATGTAATGGAAGCTCTTTTTCCTAACATGTGCCAAGACCTTAATACTAGCAATTGGGCAGATCTTCAATATAACTTCATTGACTTTTAATGATTTACAACAGATGAGAATCTGTCTTCAAAAAGTATACTACTAATTAACTTATGAAGAGTTGGCTGCTTGCAGTATTTAATATAATTCTTGAATGTTCCTAGGCATGCATCTGAATTTCAATGAAACTTCTACCAATAGATAGGCATTGACATTCTCATGAATACCAAATGAGTTCATTAGCACTTGCCCTGCAATGGTGAATACCTGCTGAATTTATAATTGAGTGGCCTTCAAATGAAACTGCTGGCCGCATATCTTAGGCTCCAATGGCTTTTCATCAAATCTGAAGCTTTCCCACCTTTTCCATTTTCTATTTGTGAAATGGACTTAGAAAATAGGAGGGTAGAAAAGAATTCATGGAGACATGAGAGGCAAGAATGCCATACACTGCAGACATGCTTACCGCACTGGAATTTTGACCTAATTCAATACAGCACATCTAGGGATGGGATTCTGGTCTGTAAAGGGTCTATCAAAAAAGGTGATTCTTTTACACTTTTCCAAATAAAGCCATTTGCTTAATAATTAAGAGAGAACTGGAATGCCTTTTGGCAAAGGGCAAAGGTTAGAAGTACACTTTAGTCTTTCAAAAGTGTTTTTCATGCAGCGGCAACTCTGTAGGCTCTGGCAATTTGTGTCAAGCTCTTGGCTGCTTATTATCTCATAGCAGCCCCCTCACAGCATCCTTTCATCATTGTCTGGCAGCTGGTTTACATCCATTTCCCACACATACAGTTTCCCCCTAGTTTAAAATGGGTCATAGCCAGGTCATCGTCAATACAGTTGTTAACATTTACACTGCTTGCAAAATGGCTGAGAGGAAAAATGAAAGGTAATACGGAGGCTGAAGGGGAAATACAGAACAGCAGCAACAAAGTTCTTCCCAAATAAACAATAATGTATCTGAAAGCATTTGCAATTTGCAGAGACCAGAGAGTTAGGAGTGAAGGACAAAGGCAGAAGCCTACAGTAGTTAAAGGTAATCGACCTTGAATGTGAATTTAGCAGTGAGAGAGAGAGTAGAGAAGATTGTAGGTACAGGATAAGAGCATGCTTTACTTTTTTCAGATAAATGCCACCTCACTGAAAAGTGCGAAGTAGGTAGCATGTAAGAGTAAGAAAGGAGCAAATAAAGCCTATGTACCTACTGATGGTTGAATTTTCTGATGACAAATAAAGAAAAATCCTGCAATGAAAATTCTTAGCAATGTCATTAGCTAAGAGTCCTCATATGGAAAATACTCAGAATCCAATAAGGTGAAATTGTTTTTGTGAGAGACTGATTATGTCTTATCCCTCATCTGAAGTTTCAGTATGTTTGAGTTCCACTGATATCAACTAGATTAGAACACTATTCTGTGAAGTCAGAAACAAAAAATATCTGGGATGCAGGAGGCAGATGTGCAAACTGATCATTGCAGCATACACACAATTAAAATTAATTTTGGATTTAACTATCCCTGTTATTGTGATTCCATACATAAATGCATATATAAGATACATCTATGTAAGAGTTATAACACTAACTCATTTGTGCTCATTCTTGTAAGACACTAGCAGAATTCCTTATCTTGGAACACAGAAATGCACACAACCTCAGAATCTGTGTATTGGGAGAGAATCTGCTGCTTAGACAATGAAAGAAGAGATTGACATCAACATCTCTCCCCTACGTTAGATGAATTCTGATTTTGGAGATTCGGTGGCCTGAAACAGGAACACAGATGGGCAAAGTATGAGAGATGAACTCTAGTTCTGTAACAGGAAAGAAAGAATTTACAATATCTTTTTGCACATGACACCATTTCCATACTGTTTTAACCTCAAAACAAAACTTATATGAGCAGGAGAATAAGTAGACCTCTTTCATCCCAGTCTTTTTCTTTGTGCAATAGGACCTATGAATATCATCCACAAAACCATTATAATGAAAAATAATCCTAAAATCCAATTGATCAGTTCAGTTTCCTGAAGCAAATATAAATATTTTGACATGAAAAAAAAGTTATTACTGGTCAAAGGGGAGAGTATGACATATGGATTCTGTCATGTGATCAGCTCAAAACCATAAAAACAGTCACTCATACACTACCTTCTTAATGCTGGCTTCTTAACTTCCTATTGACCTCCTTGATTTTTACACAAGGTGATTTGTATGGGCATTAATATAAGTTGTAAAAACCTTGGAAAAACATCTAAATCTTAAGGATTCTAAGTGTGAACACGTACTTTTTTTTTTGCCCTCCTCACTTTCATCACAACTGAATTTGTGTACATGAGTAAGCAATTTCAGCACAGTGATAGAACACCTTCTACTTTCTCTCAGTGGAGCCTTTTTAAATATTTGCAAGCATTAAAAGGGATTGTTTTTCTCCAGCAAGGCCAAGACAGATCCTCTTATATTGCAGGAAGTAGAACAGATTACCGTTGTTTTCAAAATGTAAAATCCTTTTGTACCGTGCAAGTACCTATAACCACCCCTAAATGCTCAGGGCCCTCATGGGAAGAGAAGTTCCTGGCTGCAGCCTCTCATTCAGATATATGAATATGTTGTGAGTCCTCCTCCTTTCATCTTGGTTTAGGATCAATTAAATGTTTAATGCTAGTGTGAGAAATCAGGGTTATTCAGGAAAGTGCTGATTTTTCCCAAGTTCAACACCTGGGAATGGAGAACCATGGTATTATCATGTACATTCACTGAAATCTCATGATTAGAAACATTCTCACAGAGGGCCAAACCTGTCTTGTGTATTGGGGCCATATAAACAGACACCCATCTGAATTCAGCGAGCCATTTGCTTAGAACAGCTGCTGGTTGAGGGTGTAGGTATTTGGAAAAAGGATAATATTTCCATGCTGAAAGACAACCGACTTTCAAGAGGATGGTTCAAACAGGAAAGCAGCCTAGATGTCACATCTGATTTGCATATGATTCATGCACTTCAAACAGTCCTGCATAAACAGACACAATTATTAAAGAATAGCTGCATAATGTTTCCATTCATAAGGGGGTTTTTATTTGCTTTCAGTTTTTTCTGTTGAGGGAGAAAACTTCTCAGTTCAGAATGATTCTATTCTTTCATGTGCAATACCACCAAACTGCTTTTTGCTATTTAGAACCCTCAATATGGACTCTAACTCAGCAGCAACAGTGAAGTAGTCCCATTTTAGATGTTTCTTACGTGTATAGAACTTGATAAGATTAAAGTGACTTCTTCCTGTGCAAAATGGTGTTCTTGGAGTCCTGGTTCATTTTAGTTTTGCTTGTAATACTCCTGAGGCTGTCAAAATGGAGGCTTGATGCCAGAAGATGAATTCCTGGAAACACTGCAACTACATGACACAGCGAACCCACACCAGAGAAATTTTCTAGTAAAAACAAGGTGCACTATTTGAACCAGATCTCTTTTATTTTTTAAATAAATTAGAGGAAACAATTCTGCCAGACTTTACGATGTCAAGGCTTTGTGAATATCTATGTTTCGAGTGGTAGTTTTATTCCATTAAATATGGACTTTAGTGCTTCTGATAAATGGCAAGAAACATAGATTATCCTGTTAGGAGCAACGAACAAGTGGGTCATTATACCTGTACTACACTTGGATCAGGTATAGAGTAGTTGCTGCCTGGAGTGCATCTATCCTTATGTCCCAAAAGATGCTGAGCTCTAGTTTAAAACTGCACAAATTCAGCAGCACTAGAGTGACTGTAGCTTTACTGCTAGCACATTTGAAGCTATGCCTTTGTTTAATTTCTCCAGTGACTTTGACCAGAATCCAGAGCACTTCACAGGCCAAAGGCATAAAGCTCCTGCAGAAAAAGCTGGAATTGCACTCCAGGGTTTGCTGCATATTCAGTTATCTTGGTTGTGAGGAGAAGATGCTGAGACAGTAGAGGAAAGGAATGGCTGTTTTTGTGTTATCTTGGACAGCTACCAAGCCTCTCATAAAGAGCAGCCAAAGACAGCTCTTAGAGGATCACGTGCATGGATTTTGTTTTTTGAGCCTACTGCATGGATACTTGTATGTAAGCTGGTCATCTCAGGCTCCCTTATACAGACTGTGATCTAAACAATAAAAAGGTATCAAGGGCTCAATTCTAACTCATTTTATAACAGATATTAACTTCTGATCATCTGAAGTGCACCACTGATGACATGAGCTGCCCAGGGTGACTTTCTTAGATGTGCATACATGGTACTTGAGATATACATTCATATTTATTCAGATGAATCCCACTTTCACTTAAGGCGGTGGCTTCCGCTGCTGCAGGCTGGCACTTTATCATCTCTCCTTCAACACACCTGCTTATCTCTGAGACCACCAGTAAAAAAGGATGCAACACAGGCATGAATGCCCCTTGACATGAGTTTCTGTGCTGCTCTCTATCACATTGTGCAGGAGATTTTCCTACATTTTTTGGTCCACATCCATGCTATGGCAACAATAGTCTTAGGCTGACTCAACCACTCACCACATTCAGCTCACAGCTGAACTTCATACTTTTGCTACTTTCTGTGAAAGGTATTTAATTCTTTCATCATCCTTCATGATGAATAATGGGTATTTATTATCTTGAGAAGTTCTCATTTGCATTCAATCTTGTGGCTTAAGCTCATCAATAATACTAATTCACACTTACATAGCACATTTCATCTGAAGAACATAAAGCACTTCATAATTGTCAAATGATTAAATTTTACAACAGCTCCCAAAGGTGAAAAGTATTTCATTCACAGAAGGCCTGGTCTCTATTGTTGCTAATGTCTGCATGCTGGGTTTTTTGAGAATTGGCATAAAGCTTAACAGCAATCTGTACACATATATTTATATAAAGATTCATTTGCTGTGTTCAGCACCACATTGGAGAAAAATTTCAGCCTGTTAAGGAATCTTTGTGCTACTCTCGTGCATCAATGTTGCATTTAACCCAGCAGGTCTCGTCCATGTTCAAACTCAGAGTACAATTGTTAACACAGTCCAGGAGTAACAAAAGGGTGAAATGAGGCAGACGCTTAAGTCCTAAAACCTGCTTAGTCTGAGTTAGGTGGTTACTAGTAGATTGCATAGGTCTGGCTCCCTTATCTGCAATAATTTCTTTGAGGTTTCCTAAGTTAGTGAGAAAACTGAGGTGTAATTAATTTTCATGTGTATTCAACACCACCAATCTTTCCTTTCTGTTTTCAAGGCTGCATCATATGTATCCAATCTTTGGGACATGTAAGACCTGCATCTGCAGTTTCTCAGAGCACATTCTCTTTTCCTTTGAAAAGGTGGCAGGTGGAAAGCAGGAAAACTCCACATGAGTTAAGTACTAGAAAATTTCTAGAGCTGGGCATTACCACCATTCACCTACAGAAAAACAGAGAGGGAAAACATTGAGTGATGGCCTAGAAAAGGGGAGTTCTTTGGTGTAATAATTCATGAGTCCAAAAAGGAATAAAAAGTAAAGGAAAGAATTCAGTTGAAATCTGACAAATGCAGCCCCAAGAGATCCTCTATAGGCACTCCTGTACCATGCTGGTTATCAGGCCATGTCACACCTGAAGCCCCAGAGTGGGGCTGCAGCTAAGCCCCATGCATAGAATATGGGGTACATTCCAGCTCCACAGCTTCTTTGCTCTGCCACGGCTTCACCTTCCAGATGGATCTGGGCTGGCACAGGGCATGGAAGAGACAGGGAGTATCAATAATGATGGAAGTTCCCTTGTGGTCTTGTAAAGTGAGATTCTAGACCACATTTCCAAAATCTATACCTAATGAAAACTAAAAGCAAAGGGAATTATTTAATTTGAAATGGATAGCCTGTCTTTCCAGAAGTGACTGCAAGAGGTGTTCACTTCCATTTTGCTAATAGCATTGTCCATAATGTTAATTTTGCCCTGTAGGCAATACTTTTGACACTATATTTTTAGTACAGCAAAGGTGTCTCCTACAGAAAGGAGCCACAGGCGAACACCGTAACAGTCAGTAAGAGTAAACATTTAAAATTTGTCAATAATCTTGATAATTACATTTTCTCCTTCCTTTCTGTAGCACTTCATTTAAGTAAGTGAATAAAATGTTCTTTGCATCTATTTTTCCTGGACAATTGTTTAAGTAAGTAAGCACTCATGCTACACGCAATTAAACTTCTTCCTACTCATCTGTGAAATAGCTTGTGTTTGCTGTCACAAAATCTATGGCAGCCACAGCAACCTAAAACCAAAAATGTAATTACACGATCTAGAAATATGAAGGGCCAGACACACAGAACTCTTCCCAAAAATGACTAATGCAGATAATTTCCAAGTTAGAACTCACATACCAGAATTGGCTAGGATTACTTTTAAATCACAAAATCCTGCTTTTTTATGTCGTTTGAATGTCAGAACTTTGGAGTGCCATATTTCACTTGAAACATGTCATTTCATGCTAGGAGAGGGACATTTTTCATAGTTATGCATAAAAGATGCCTCTTCTCCATGGTAATTTATGAAAGAGATTAAGCCTGTGTTAACTTTGCTGCGTAATCACTAAATGGTGCTTTCCCACACTGCTGTGGTAATGAAACACAAGATGCACAACAGGAGCAGAGCAGGTTTTACACCATTACCACACACACAAGAACATTATTACTTGTTGCCATAATAAGCAGTTCTTGTAATATCAGATTTTGCAGACAAGATACACAGATTTTACCAGCTTATTTAGATCACTGGTTCAGCTTACTGGCAAAATGGCAACTGCCTCTCTCAAGGGTTCTTTTCCAGCTCACCATCCCCTTGCAAAGGAATATCAGCAATCCTTTCTCCACTGGTGAGCTCAAATGTATTTCTAACATCATAGTGGTCATAGTGTCAAAGTAGAGGGACATTGATGGGGTTGTACCTTGGAATATCATACCCAAATTATATCATAATTTTATATTTAAATGAATAAAAAAAAAGCTAGAAAAGGGGACACCTGCTGATTACAGTGTGATACTTCATAAAGAATATAAAAAAAACTATTAAGCTGTTATTATTCAGTAGTACCTAACAGCACACCTAGACCAGGTAGGTACCTATTCCTAATACTCTGATCACTCTGTTATCTTGCCAATTTCAATCTAAGTCTGAGCATAACTGAAGAAAAATCCTCAAAAATTCATTCAGTCTGAAAAAAAGCCACCAAACCAAATACATACAAGACATTAAAAGTAACTGCAGCAGTATAAAGATGAAGCATTAAGTTGGCAAAATAGAGCTGTGAGTACAAAATAAGCCCTGTATAGATGTGGCAAGATCTGTGAAAAGCAGCAGTACTTGGCAGTTTAGTGACCATTCAGTGCAACCTCTGCACTCCTGCAGGACAGACACAAAGGTGCCACAGCAGAAGCACAAAGGTGACAGTCCTATCTGTCTTTCCTGTCATATCTGTCATACCTTGCTTTCTGCACTGGGCACACCTAGTCTATGGTAGTGGAATTGTTACATGAAGCAACCAGAACCTTGGAAGACAACTGAGAAGCCAGCTAAAATGAGGATATCAGTATAATTAAGCCTAAAGGGACACTTGCTTTGTTATGTCTTCAGAGTATGCCCTCAGAGGATATTGTGTTGTACACTTGCAACAGAAAACTTTGAACAGGAGAAAGGAAATAATTTTTCTATTTATTTGCTGAATATCTTGTATTGCATGCACTCTCTTGGTTAAAAATTCATAAATCCTTAGCACTCAAAATTCTCAAGCAGTCCTACTGTCAACACACTTTATATTCAGTTGGCCTTATTCTTAAAAACAACCAGTAAAATTCCACTCTACAACCTCTCCTGTGCTAAGGGGTTTTGCAAGCAAAACAGCTCCCTGAATCCTGGGTTTCCATCATTTACAATTCAAAACGAAAAATATCTGCCAAAATTAGCTGGTTGCTAATTGTATTTCAAAAAATGGGGCTCCAGAGGGGGAAGAGAAAGAAAGGAAAAGTGTGAAGAAAATTATTCGCATTCTTAATTATTTATGCAACGTGACAGAGAGAAAAAAAATAGAACAACAGAGAAGCAAAAGATTAGCCAGGAAAAAAGATACACCAGGTTCTTACAGAGTCCAAATTTAAGTGCACACAACCCCAGCATTTCCCAATGTCTTGTGATTGTAATGAGAACTGAAGCTGAACATCAATGAACAGCCAGGACACAATATTGTTATAATTTTTAAGAAAATCTAAATTTACGCGTAAAAGAATTTGGGGGAATAACCAGTAATTTTCATTGACTTAAAGATAAGTGCTGAGCCAGGATTGATTAAACTTTCTTTGGTAAAGACTGACACATTTAATTTTGATACTTTTTAAACTAAATCTCTAGACTTTGTTATTTGAAACAATAAGCTTCATTTACAAACTGACCTGAACTAAAAAAAGAAAGAATGTGTTCTGAGTCACTCAAGATTTGCCTTTATTTTCCAGTTCACCCAATAAGCTGAGGAATCCATTATTCATTCAAATCTAATAATTATTCCATCAGAATTTAACAGCTAAAGTGCTCTTTATTGCTATGAAAATTACTGTAGCACTGTTTCTGTTTTACCTGTAGTGAACTGAATTAGTGTTTCATTCCCCTTTTAAGTGGAATAGCATATTATTCATTGATTCAGTAATTCAGTGGCTTTGAGTTATCTAATCAAGTGCTCCTTGAGAGCGTAAAGATGATGAAGTTTAAGAAATTGTAATAAATTGCCTCTGAATGTAGTTATAACTAAATTAAAGCTAGCATGGCTCATTCTACAGATTTTAAAAGTTAATAGTAGTTTTCCTGGTTGGGGAAAAAAAACCCCACAATAATATTTTTCACACAGTCTTGGTGAGGGGGAAAAAGCATCCTCCTTTCACAACTCCCCAGTTCACTCAAACTCTCTTTTGTGCTTCCTATCTATGTGTTGTCAATTAATTGCTTGGAATTTAATCCCTACTTTTGCATTTAATGACAGTGCTGTCTCCTTTCCTTTGTACACTGTCAGCCACAAGAAACAGCAGACTCCATGTTTCTGTGACCAGTTATCACCTCCACAAGCAACAATACTATGACCAAAATATGAAACAATGAGGAAATGTATCTAAAACATTAAACATACTAAAACAAGTATTAATATGGTACTGGAAATCCCCAGCGTATCACAAAATTAATTCAGTCCTCCAGTGCTGCAAGACATTATGGGTGGAGAGTACTCATAATATATAGTTAGAATCTGCACCTCATGAGTGCTCCCTCCTGTCTTTATAATTCTCGAGGAGCCAATAAATAGCACCTTACCCTGCTGCCAAAACCAAGGCTATTTAGCTCTTTAGCCTCTTGCAGCACTTGGCAGCACACATACCATCTCCTTTAAGCAATGCCAGTTTGTGCTATTGATTCACTTCAGTGCTAAAGCACAAGAGATAGAATATCTTACAGTTTTCATTCTACCTGCCACAAAATTAAAACTATTAGATTTTTGTTCTATCACAATTTAATCTCAACCATTTTCAAGACTCTCATTAGTCTCTAAATTACCAAAATTTGTTTTCCCATTCCAGAATCAAACTCTGCATTTTCTATTCATCCATATATAAAACATTTACACGTATCATTTTGCTTATTTTTAAATATTTACACATATGCAAACATTGCTTTTTGTAACACCACTGAAACTTTTTTCTCTTGTTAAGAGAAGGGCCAGCTCAGGCAAAGCTTATGTGAGTTTCCACCCACAGGTGCAGGAAAGGTTGGTCTGCTTGGAGCCAGCTACAAGTCATAGGATCAGGATTAGAAGAGACATAAGTGAGCTCAGCGCCAGGCTAAGAGGGGCACAGGATTTCAAGGCAAATCAAGGTGCTGGCTGCCATAATAGACCAGCTGACTTCCACTTCAGCCTTGACTCGTTTCTTCCTATATGTTCAGAATATTCTCCTTCTGAAAATACTTGTTATTTGCAGACCAATTTCTGTAATAATAGAGATTATAAATTCCTGGTCTATATTTCCTAATGGATTAAGGTAAGTATCTGATATTCAAAATTTGAGATATACAGGCTAGCTTTTTATTGTATTCCAGGAAAATATTATAGAGTGTTAATTTCTCTGTTTTTTCCCTATCAATTAACATTTATTGTGGTTCTTCCCTAAGCCAGTCTTGAACAGTTGGTGTTTTATGACTAGGCAGTTTCTTCTGTGGTACTTTTTATATGTGCCAATGGAAAGCAGAGAAATATGATCTGCTCTCTAAAGGAAATCTCCTGAGTGATATAAAATATATTGTAACTGCTGCAACAAACTTCAAAGAACAGTAAATCATCCAACAATTTAAAATTTTTAAAGAATATTTGAGAAAATAATTTAAAAATCAAATAGGTGGCTATAAACCCGCCTCAACAGTATCATCATACAAAGTATCACTCAACATCCATTTAAAAGAGGTAGATGTAAGGATATTTAGAATTTGTTGCAATTCCAAAACTTTTCTTTAGAACTGCATATTTTTCCATTGTATTCACTGCATACATGCTACCAGTATTTATTTTTCAGGAATTTAAAAAAAGTATCATTTTTGAGCTGACCCTGCATTTATCAAGACTATTTCATCGACAGAGCAATCTATACTGACTTCTGCAGAACTTCATGCTGAAAATTCTGTACCTGTTATCATTTCAGTGTTCCCAGGCAGCCCAGTGACATACAGGAAATTTGTCTCCTTGTCTATATTAATAGTATGTGATCTATGAACAACAATAGGTCACATAAGTATCAGACAGTTGAAGCATCAATACAGTCAAAACCAGGCAAGCATTTTGGGCTCAGGTGCTTCAGGAAACACCTAATCTCTTAAAAAAGCTGGAGCAAGTTTTAAAAGGTGAGTTTGAGAGAGATTTGCTGTTATGCTGAATAACAGCTCACATAAAACTTTATCAGTGTTGTATAAGACACTATAAGAGATGCTGATTAGAAACTTGACTAAAGTCAAAGGAGAAAAAATCCTAAAGTTTTCAAGACTAATGTGATCAAACAGAGCTATTATCAGCATTCACTTTCTATTAACTAAGCACAAACCAGGACAAGGAAATTAAATTTAATTGCATAAGAACTTTACAGAGAGTCACCATAAACAGCTGTATTTGCACAATGAATGGTAACCTAAAGATTACATGCTCTTGCCATTTGATACACCAGCTATTCAGAACAGAGTGAAAATGTGTTGCTACATCATTTGGAACTTTTCAAATTATGCCACTTTACTGACTTACAGATTTCAAGCAAGAGAAGCTACTCAAGTAGGGAGCCACTTGTGGAGTTTATACTAAGATGAGCCTTAGCCCTGCAAAATTTTCCTTCTGAGTTACTGCGTTTGACTATTCAGCAAGTTGAGTTTGTGTGACACTGACAAACTGGGATTTACCTCTCTACGATGTCAGTAAAGCCAGTGAAGTCCAGTGCGAGCATACACTCCCTCAATAAGCATGTTACAGACCTTTTTTCTGAGCAACATGGACCTGAGGAGTCCTTCCTTCCAAGACCTAGAGGCCAGTGTTGAAAGAATGGTATCACTACACAAGGCTGTAACAAAAATTAGTACTACGAATATGAAATAGTGCTCCTCTGGCAAGGAACAGGTGCCAAGAGATGGTCTTTACTACTTCAACTCTGAAAGAAATTCAAAATTTGGAACACAACTTCGCATAAAAGCAAATATGAATGACTGCACCATTTCTCTTTGAATACTCTGCCCTGAAAATCAAATCTGTACCCATGATTTCTTAGAGATTCAAAAATACAATGCATCCACAAAATGCTAAACAGACAGCATCCATGCAGACCACACCTGCTCAAACACCTACTGCAAAGGAAATGTACAGACTTATTCCATGAAAGCCTTCTACATGTAAAACATTTAGAGAAAATAAAATTGTTTACCTTGAAATGCATAAACCCAAAAATGCTACTGGTATAAATTTTTTAACAACTTTAAAAATGAATTTATTGATTTCTACAGTTATTCAGTCTCTACCTTACAATTTAAAACCTCACTTTGAAATCTTCAAGGCTAAAATTTCAATTATTTGGGTGTTTTTAAGAGAAAGTAAGGTTCTTAAGACATCTCATTGTTCTGAGACCTGAAGAGTTACAAAAGACTGCAGATAATTGTGAGTTTTACAATAAAAGAATTGTCAACCCAAATAATCTCGGTAAGGGAAAAATTAAGAAAAGGCCCATAGGGAGATGAGAGGCCAAAAATGTAATAGAGGAAACACGGGCAAAAACATCATCAGTGAAGACTCTTATGTAACTTAGAGCAGGGTGACCCTAATAGCATTATTTGAAGAGACATTAAAGCTTATTGTTTTTACACCTCAGCCTCTAACAGCACTTAAATATAAACAGGTCTTCCAGCACACTCGAGTAGCCCCGCTGAAAGGATGTCTCTGGTTAGCAGCTCTGAATTTTTTAGATATTCTCAAGTACTAAAGCCTAGCTCACTTTGTTTCATCAAAACCTACAAACCCCTCCAAGTGTGTCTTTTCTTTTTTGGATGGTAAGGAAATGAAGGGTCTGGCCAAACAGACACCTGTGTGGAAGGATTAGATCCCACTTTGTAGCCAGGGAGTATAAAAACCTGTGTGTTAATCTTGGGCACTGGCATTACAAGAATGGAATAACAGCAACAAAAACACATCAGCGCCTGCAGCTGAGCATTCCACGTTTTGCCCTTCCTGCCACACACAGCTCTGGGTCCCGGTCTTTACCACCACTATTCCTAACACAAAAAAGTATATACATCTCTTCCCTGGTAATTTAATATACATTCTATATCATGGATTTCTTGCTGTCTAACACTTAATGTGTTTCCACGGGGTATTAACCAGCTGCATTCAGCACACATAGTGAATTCACTGGAACAGCTTATTACCATATTAATTTTTATTTTGTCCTTGCCCTAGTCCCAAACCAGTAGTTTTGTTTGGAATGCCTAACATGACTTTGGAGCATAGTTTTCATTTTCTCACAGTCTCCTCTGATCTGTTCCCTGAGCCTTATTTCTGCCATGCTGGCTCAGTGAAATTCTAACATGGCATCAAGAGGGCAGGAGGAAAAATGCAACACAGCCTCATCTAGGACACAAGAAATTTTTTAATCACTCTGTTATTAAGACCTGGTTAAAACAGGTACAAGAACCACCCACTGAGGAGCTCCCTGATCCTGAGGGAAACTGAGGGACCTTTTGAAACACCCCTGTGGTCATCATATTTAGTATCTACATGGGAGTTTCCTGATTCCATAGAGAAGATAGAGGCTGTACCACTTGAATTAATTGTCTCCAGACAAAGCGATATGGGCAGTTTTATTTTCTGTTTATCTTGCCTCATCATTAGCAGGTACCAGTGTGACTGCAGTTAAGATCTGCTTTACTAGAAAGTTGTGTTGAGAGATAGCTTGCAAGAAACAAAGACAAACCCAACCTGCAAGACAACCCTGCAAGGTCGTCTGTGAGATTTCTAACTTTGGCTGGAGCCTCTCTCCATTAATGTATAATTATTATTCTCATAGGGCTCAGTTCTTTTCAGACAGTATTTACTTTCACTGCATGATAAGTCACCAGAAATGTCAGACTCATTCACAATCTTCTATTACATTTGGCTTTATGTAGTCTCAGCTTTGCATTAAGAGGTTTCCGATTCAGAATCTGCATGTTATTACTTGAGTCTAAGACAACACTACTACATTTCCCACAGACTTTTAACTTTATTCTTGCCCAATGTGTTCCTTTAATTCTTTTATGCCTCTCTCTCTCTAGTCACAAAAGATTATTTTTGATCTCTTTCATTTAAATCTATCAGGGTTTCTTCTCTGCAGCAGTACAGTACCAGGTTTTGAGAACTCAATAATTTCTCTGCTACTTTAATGAATTCTAAGATGCTGCAGGGTGATTTTTTTTTGTGTTGCATGGTGCATGCCATGGTTAATTGCTGTAATTGTTCTCCTTCTTGTATTATTTATACCCCCACATTACAGTGCCATAATTCTAATAACATTTAAATTAGATCACTATGGGTCACTGGTACACCTGCTAAACTGAAATCTTTAGGTCGAAGTTTGGAAACTAAATGAGGACCCTTAGATATTGCTGTCCACTATAAAATTTGAAAATAGAATTTATCATCTGACTAGTATGTAATTTCCAACACTAACATAACTCTTTTTCCTTTTTTTGCCCTTTTAAGAATCAGGATTAGCCATTTTCTCCACTTTAGTACTATTGATTGTTTTCTTTATAGCCTCCTCGAGCTGGTCATTTCTAATTCATTTCCTCCAGCAAAGGCTACAAATGCTCTCTCCATTTGCTATAATTAGGCTTTCATTAACCCATACACATTTACACCAAATGTGTTGCAGTCTCCTTCCATGAAGCAATAAATGGCTTTCTTAGTTTGCTGTAACACCCATTAGGCAGTGACCACAAAGCTGCAGATAACACACTATGTAATGTCTTGTCTGTATTTCAGTCACAGCTTCACAACTACTACACTCAGGAAACATTCCAAACAGTATGCGTGGGGCTTTTTATCCCTAAGAGAAAACGTTTTAAAAGGATGGGGTCAGGGGCAGAGAATTACAAACCTATAAACCTAAAATATGAGTGGGATTTTTAGATTTTAAGAGAAGGGCAGATGATGGGAGGGAGGTCTGGAGTGGAAGAACAAAAAGGCATTGGGCATTTTAAGCAACCTGATTGTGGAAAGACAAACCCGCAAAAAGCCCTCCAAGCCTGCTTCTCTAAATTAAATGCTTGTGCCAAAAAAACCAAAAAAAGCTCAATGTCCCCCCACAAAATCCCAAACAAAAAATAACTGCCAAAAACACACACCAAAAGCAAACAACCAAACAAACCAACCCCAACCAGCAACCACAAAATCAAGCACAAAATCTCTTATTCATAAAAAAATTGTGATTATGTGAAAACGAAGGATATAGACTTCCTCTACAAATGTTCCTGTTTTGCATTTTTCATATATAAAGGAATAGATGAGGTGCAGTCTCCTCTTTGTACTCTATTCAAGAGAAGGTCTCAAGCTGTGTTGCAGAAAGTGCCTTCCTGGTCACTTTAGATAAGGGTTTTAATCATCCCAGCTCTGCGAGTAATAACAATAATCTGCCTTGCAATGGTTGCTCACTCAATACCAAAGGACCTGAACTTGCTGTTTTAGTCTGAGTATGAATCCAATCATTTTAATTTTGATGACCCTTGCTAAAAGCATTTTTGCAAATCAAGAATACGCCACAAGGCTCCAACCACTTTCTGTTTATGCTCTTCTCTATATATGCACATGCTCTCCCTTGAACCCCTTCATAATAACTTGCATATAAATTTCTCCAGCTTTGCAGATGCCAAAGCCAGCAAGACATTGTAGGTTTTCTTTTATATCAGATAATTCTATTTCTATACAGGGCTGGTAAAAGGAAAGAGGTTCCATGGAAATAAAGCAGTCCACACAAACCAAGGCATACATGTTGCCTTTTGCTGGAAAAGATGTGGAAGGAAACACTAACCCAGAGAAACCAGAAGATTCTCAGTGCCTGTGGTTAGCATTGCCTAAAAGCAGTGCTTTGTCCTGTTATGCAAAGATTCAAAAACAAATGCACCCATTCCAACTTTGCCAGCCACTATCTCATTGCAATTGCATTTTAAAACAGCTCGTTGTCATCTGACAAAAATAGCAAGGATTACATCTTGCTCAACCTCAGAGGATTTAGGAAATGCTTTCTTACAGCCAGATTGGGGTTTTTTGTTGTGTCCAGATTGGATTACAGTAATTCTTTGTTTGCAGATTTGCCAGAACCGTTTTTACAGATCTTGCAGGAACAAAACACAAGAAGAAAGAAATCTCCACTTGAGGGAACAGGATGCCTAGTGTAGCTGCTCTGTATCAGCATTTTATCCTGCAGTCATTTGAAAATTGCTTTTGATACTCCTCATTCAAGATTCTGATATGCCTGTGACTGATATTCTAGAACGAACATCCTAAATTATATAGTTCCTACAATTTCCTAGGCCAAGGAAGTACCACACGCTGGGAAAACACAAGATGCCAGAGAAAAGCAGTTGTGTAAATTTTTCTAATATTACAGAATTTCCTTCTTAAATATCCCAAGCTTGGCTTTTCCCTATATATTTCAGAAGTTCTACATCATAATACTCCAAAGGAAAATCTAGTGCAGGTTGTTGGAAACTGCTGAAAACTAACAAAGTAATAAAGTAGCAAAGTAATATAGGAATACAGTGGAAATTGTAGAACAAAATCCCCCTTATTTATTGGACTAAATGGTGATCCCCCCACTTCAGACCTGCAAAATTTGATTTTTCAGGTAATTTGAATTCCATAGTCTGAACTTGGAGTAAATTTTTACCTCAAAGTCTATTGCTTGGGACAATATCAAATATTTTATATATTAGATGTTGGTGTCTTGCTCAGAAATATTGTAAATTACTCTGGCAGAAAGTCACCTCCTTCCCATTCTGATTTACTTGTACTTTATGCATACTTTACACCTACACAAGGGATTGTAGGAGATGCACAAGAAAGAAGGATATAGTGCCCTGAATCTAATTTTCCACTCACAACTTGTTGACTCCAGACCTACACGAAATTCACACAAAAACAGTGGAAGTAAAGTTTCCAAAAGATTATGTAAAGTCTAATGAATGCAACAGATCTTGCACCAAAAGCATTATTTTTGTCAAATTTCAGTAAGACTGAAATATTTAACACATTTTGAAGATATTACTCTTGCATATGCTTAAGTCTTCCATGGAAACTTGTGCTCCCAAAACCAAGAGGGCATTTCAAAAAATTACACCCTACAGTGTGGTGCCCGGCTTTTGCAGATATTGCGTTCTTTGTACATAGGCTGACGTTGTGTTTAAGTTTTTGGTTTGGTTTGCTGGGGTAGTTTTTAATTAGATGATCAATGAATTATTAATTTAACACATTAAAGAATTACGTTGCTAAAACACCTTTAAAATTATTTACATGGAGGTTTAAGGGCATCATACAAAAAGTAAATAATTTAAATAGGGATTCTCTATTAATTGACAATTTTTGCTTCTACTGGGCTATGACATGCAAGAGTAGTGGAAACTTAGAGGCTCATGGCAGGAATTGCTAAGTTTCCCAAAAAAGTGAAACATTTCAAGAGAAAGTGTTTACACAGTGACTTGCAGAAGTCTATATAAATTGTAATTAACTAGGAAGAAAAATGGCCAAACTTTAACTGTAGCCCCACTTGAGCCTTTTCTAATAGCCTTTTATAATAGCATAATAATTTTGATTTTTTTTTAATTTTTTTTTTTAATTTTAAACACTCCTATTAACAATATGAAGTACCACAGAAATACTCTGGTAACACTTTCCCAGCCAAAAGCACAATTTTTAATATCTTGGAGTACCAGAACAACTCGGGGACCGCTACAATTTATGGCTGGAAAACAGTCTTTCCCTCCAAACAGAATACTCTGTAAAATAATACTAATTAGAACTATTGCTTTGTGTTATCATTTGATGTATTCTACTTATTCAACAGCACCCAAAACTGAGCTTTCCATGCCTCGCCTCCCCAAAACAGAATACAAACTGGGACTCTGCCAGAACTAATTTTAGACATGACAGAATGACTAGCAGTGGAAAAGGAAGCACTCTTTCTGGGAATCTGTCACAGTCTTCCATTCCAAACTTCCTGCTACAGTTTTGGGAGAATACACACACTTTTGGAGCATTAAATAGAATGTTTTTTACATGTATAGTTGAAACTGGGAATTATAAAAATGATAAAGAAAAACCATTTTCCTGGGGATTTTGCGTGTAATTATTTTTCAACAGATTGATTTCTCTAAACTCACCTTTTGCCTCAGCTTCAGACTGCCCAAATCTTATTATTTATTCCCCTAAACAAACCCCTTCCTCCTAAATCTATCACTTTAGACATTTACAGCTTAAAATAAGAATCCTGTTTTTCTTAAACAGCTTCATCAGATCATCTCCTCTTCCTCCTTGAAATGGACTGCTCACATAATGCTGCCCTCTGTATTCCAGGCAGTCCCTTGTTCTAACTATGCTATCCACAAAACCCTTATTTAAAACCTATATAGTAGAACCCAGGAAGGGTGGAGTGGCAAGAACAGCAGGAGAAGATCCTGAACAGCAGCAGCGCTGAGCAAGTGTGCACCTGCCTGCCCAGGAGTTCCTGCTCCCCAGAGCAGGGTGCCAGGATTAGCCAGGAGCACGCACCCCTGCCTTGCTAACTGGTGCTGCCCCAGGGCCTTCTACCAATTTGTTTCTTGTGTCTTTCAAAACAAGTAAAATACTCAGGTCTGGAATGATATCCTCACCCAAATTACTGAGGCACTATTTAAATATTTCATGTCATACAAATGGTCTTTATTACAGGGAAGCCCCTTTTGTCACTATATAATGATTCATCTTATTTGTCAAGTTAAAAGATTTAAGAAAAGGTATCTTTCTCCATATTTGTTGGAAATTAGGCTTTTGCTTAGGAAAAGAACCTTCCCAACAAGTTACATGTTTAATGAGAAAGAACATTTATTTCTGCAACCTCTCCAACATATTATGTAGGCTGCATCTGAGTAGCAGAATCCCACAAAGCCTTAGCTCTTTAAAATGCAACCAGAATCCCTTTTGTGTCACATTTGCTTCCCTTTATGAGCAAAAAGGGAGCTGATGGATAGATGCACTGCATAATATTCAAATGTCTTTTTCTATATGTGACAGAGCAACACTGAAATGACAACCAAAAAAAGCCTAATGAAAAGAGAAGAGAAAGAAGTGGTAGATTTGTAGGTCAGCTGGAGAGGAGGTGTGGCTTCCTTTTACAAATGTAAGTTTGCATGAGGAATGTTTGAGAAATGAGACTTTATTAATAGGACTACAAGTTTCCAGTGGCTTCCTGAGTGTCTGCCCAGATAGGCTCTCCTGTTGTAATCATATTCTTTTTTCATATGTTTATACTTGTGCATGCATTGCCAAGTTGATAGTCTAAGCAAATAGAGGCTAAAATTTTAGCTCTTTGGGGATGAAGAACACACTACAATGTGCACAGAACAAGGTGCTTCTTTTTCTTGCTTCTCCTTGCAACATGTGGGATTAATCTCCTGGCATAAGTACTGGCAGAAGCCAATGCCTGCCCAATGCGCACTGAGCTGCCAACAAGCTCTAGAAACTTGGCTGGTAGCAGAAGCAGGTTGCTCAAAGAGCAAAGAACTGAATTAATGAAAATGGTGAATCTTCCGTACTGCTCCATTCTCCTGGGTCCCTCTGGTGTTTTGCATATTAATCTCTATTGAGAGTTTTGTAGTTCCTACCACATTCCAGATTCCTGCCATCCATAATGTGCTAGTTCCCTTGCAAGCTGTCACCAACTAGCAAGTAACCTTGGCAAGAAAATTAGATCACAAAACTGGGG